>CM070034.1:151471874-151512941 GCA_036250615.1 Ptychadena robeensis
GGGCCTCTCCTGCTCCTTCCACGGTGGAGCCGCGGGCGGGTGCTGTGCACGTGCCCGCGCCCTCACCAGAGTTTTAAAGGACTGGTAGGGGGAGTGTTCCTGGGTGTCCGTTCCACCATTCCACTATTCAAGGCAGCGAGCTTGTGGAAAAGTGGAGATGACAGTGTTATTTACTGCAAGTGAGGTGTTGGGGGATGCTTAGAAGGTAATGGTGGAAAGATAATGAGTGATTGTCTTAAGAATAATGAATCTGTTTGTTATAGCTTCTGTATAGCAGTGTGCTTCTGTGATCCCTGACCTTTATTTCTGCAAGTGTCTTGTTGACAGTGAACCCCCCTGATTTCTGACATGAGTTTGCATTGTCACTGAGCATGGCTGTTACCTAATTCATCTGTATAGATCCTTGCCTTGTTTTCTGGATTACCTGGATAGCTGGTGTTGGTAGTGATGGCGTGCCCAGGTGCATTACAGTGAGGGTATGTATCAAGTACAGGAAGTGCTATAGGCTGCAGAGAGATTTAAGATGGCAATTCACGCTTTGATTGTCCCGCTTGGGAGGAATTAAAATATTGTTTGTTGTTTACGATGATTGTTTGAAAATCAATTCCTTTTTACTTGATTTTTGACCAAGACCAATAGATTGACCAAAAGTGTTGGAAATGGAACATTTAATCGAATCGATCATTCATGTATCTGACGGATTTTCTTGGTGTTTCGATGGATTTGTTTCTGCGATTGTACTAGCATGTGCACACACCTGGAGAGGAAAGGAACCAATCCCTATGAATTGATCACACTGTGTAGTAGTTCGATTGATTTTAGGGCCCCCATATATGTGTCCATACACATGTCCATGCACGATTGATTTTGCAGACAATCAACTGCCATGCGCATTTTTTATGTTCACCCGCTTAGGGGTTGATCTTGGGGAATTGGGGGTTTGAACCGCAAAACGGAGGTGCCCACCTGGAGCTATTGACCAGAATAGCACCACAAATTGATCATACGGCAATCCTCCCTGACGGTTCTTTTCTGGTGGATCGCTTTACTTTTATACCTTACAAAGTGTCTTACGAGAATTGATGTGTGAGTGGCACACATTGCGATTCCCATACCTTTGGCAGACGAGTAAAGCGTGATGGAGTCACCATGCTGTGATCGCTCACTGGCCGTCTGCATAGCAATCTATACTTATATGGCAAGCTTTAGACTGACAGCCAATGATTCAATTGCACGCTGATCGAATCAAAGATTAAGCACACATAAGTTGATACGTGTATGGCTAGCTTTACTGATATTCTGTTCTTTTATTCACCATCTTCATGTCTAAAGCATCCATAATACATTAAAGAGTATGTTGCTGACTTACTAAATAGGTCTCACACTTTGTGAAGTGTATAATTTACTGAGGTTAATGAAGTATGGCAGCATAGCTTTGTCCAAGATAGATAGAGTATGGGTATGGGATTTATATCAAATTCAAACCATCTTCTTTGTTAAATGTACCCTTTTCCGTCATGCTAATGCAATTTTTTTTATTAAACCTCATGTATTCAGATGTTATTATTTAGCCTTTAACCTAACAAAACTTCTGTGAAAACCAATGCAGGCAAAAACGAATTTAATTGCAACCAAAATTTAACTTTCTTACACTTTAGGTAAAAAAGAGAAGGGGTAAACCTCTGCTGGTTTTCTACTACTACCTACGTACAGGAAGATATACCTTTACATTCTGCTAGTTCAACATGTTGTGGATCTATCCAGTAGCCTCTGCTGTGATCTGTGGAATCCATCCAATGGTCCATGCTTCTCATTGTGGATGGGCCAGTGGTATTTGCTTTGTAATGTAAGATAGTCCAATGGCCTATGCTTTGTGGTGTGGATCCATCCTCTATATTGAAATTGAGCCCAGAGGTCAAAGACCTCTCAAAGAAGTGGTGGGCAACTGAGTTGATATGGAGGGCCACATGTGTGGCCCTTGGCATCACTAAATATAACATTTCCAATCTATACTGACTTGTATAAGCATTTTTTATGAAAATACTTCAAGCAGAAGGGAACACTGTAGTATGGTAATGACAATTTTGTGTGTATATCATCAAAGGTTATGTGCCTCATAGATATAACCAAAGCCATTGATAATATTGATGGGGTGCATAGCCTTCGATTTAGCAGACAGGTGAATTCCTATGCCTTATGCATTAACAATTAGGTTTCAGGGGCAGCAAGTGGAGGACTGAGTGGGTCGCCAAAGAACACCCAAATGGGTACCTAACACACTCAAAAATGTGTAAAATTCTAAAATGCATTCAGTCACTGTAGCTCTTTAAGAAAGCAAAGGAAGTGATACAGACAAGCCTTTTGCTTTAAGATTTGCTTTAAAGTATCCCATCTGGAGATGTGAGCCAATCTTTGACTTATATAACTAATTGGATTGCTTCTTTACACCACATTACATAATAAATAGCAATTTAAAGTATATAAGTAAACTGAGCATATTTGTCTAGTAGAGTTTGTAAGCATTTTTATTGTCTATGGAAGAGCCCTTGTGACTATTTGAGAACGAAATTACAGAAAGGGCTCATGTAATCCTGAAGACAAGTTAACTACAGAAATATAACGTGCAGTGCCAGCAGAAATACAATTGCTGGCCCCTTGTGAGTAAAGTCAGGTAAAATTTGTTACATTTCTCAGTGTGCTAGAATAACTGTGTCCAGCAGACAAATGAGGTAAGAGACCCAGAGGCCTCCATGTTTTATATTTAGTAAAGTGTATTGGCCAGACACCAACTCTTAGCACACTTGAAGTCCTTTAAACAGCAGACCAACCTCAATTCTGCACTCATTTCCTCTCTGACTCTCTAAATTCTTAACAGTGTACATTTGTGCAGACAAAAAACTTTTATTGCTTATGGATCCTACGGGATTCTGTCCATCTTAAATATACTGTAATGTTAAATAGTTTAAGAGGTAATTGCTGGAGTATTGTAAATGAAATGCAGTGCCTTTCAGCTGCATGGGTTAGGACAAACAACGATAAGGGATTTGTGGTGAGCTCCTTCCACCATCATGTATACAGGATTTTCATTAGGAACATGTTTTTCATAAAGCCACTGCTGATTTTTTCTAATAGAGGAAGTGGTCAAATATTTGTAATATCTTTGTAATATTTGTAATATCTTTTTAAGAAATACCTTTTAAAGTCTGAATCTGGCATTATCAGGGCAAATAGACAGCAAGCATATTTACCTTTTCTGCTGGTATAAATTGGTGCATTTCTATTGGCTGCTGTTTTCCCATAGTGTGCAGTGTAAGGTGTAGTGATGAGTAGCATAGGCAATATTCCAATTCGCGATATTTCGCGAATAATTCTACTAATATTCAATTCTCTATTCACATATATGCGCAACCAAATTCACCTCTTATTTACCTTAAAACGAATGGTCACATGTGCTATTTATTTTCGCATTGCGAATATATATTCACATTCCATGCCCATAAGCATCCCAATGCAAATATTCAAAATTGCGAATATCGGCCGCCATATTTGCAAAATTTGTGAATTCTCGAATAGTCGATATTCGCCGAATATATTCTAAATTCGAATATTCGAGCTCAACACTAGTAGGGTGCACTCAAGAAAAGTGAAATGCTTGAATATTCGAATTGCAAATATATTTGCCAAATATTGCCTATTAAAGAATTCGCAAATTTCGCGAACATGGCAGCAGATATTCACAATTTTGAATATTCGCGGTATTCTGCATGGGGAAGCTTATGGCCATGCATTGCAATTTTATATTCACAATGCAAAAATAAATACCATTCATTCTGAAGGTAATTGCGATGTGATTATAATTGCACATACATTTTCCCAATGCATGGCCATACACTCGAATTGCGAAATACTTGCTTATATCGAATAGAATATTGGTAGAATTTTTCACGAAATATCGCAAATTTGAATATTGCCTATGCTACTCATCACTACTCATCATAGCCCCTATTTATACCTATGAAGGGTAACACTGCTCTCATTACCACATTGCACAGTACCACCATAATGTGTGTTAGTGTGGTGCTGTATAGAGATGGTCGAATTTTACTAAATGGTGGGTATTTTACTAAAAAGTATGGCACAACACAAATGCAAGTCGGTCCCACGGCGATCCGCCTTTACATTTTTTTCTGGACTATAGCTATACTGTAGATGGGGAGCATGGTCTATATTACGGGAATCCATGTGTGAGTGGCACACATAGTGGACAACTGTGATCAGTTCCTGGCAGAACGCCTGGGAATTTACCTGTGTATGGGTAGCTTTAGATTCAGTGCTTAATTACATTCCTTTGTCTACATGAGGGCCACTGCTCCCTGTTTTAAATGTCTTCAAGTTTAATTGCTGCAGTGTTATACACAAAGAGACTCCATGGTTGATTTAATAATGGTGTTTAGGCTGTAACTAGTATAAAGTCAGTTATCGCTCTGCAAGTCAGTTATCGCTCTTACCTCACTAAGGTTTTTTTTTTTCTTACAAAGAAATACCACCTTAACTTCAGTAAATGTTTCTAGAAATCAGGAAACTGCTTCTGATGTATAACTAGTATAAATGCATTGAGAAGCTACAAAAAAGCCCATATGTGTCCATCTATGATAGTATCAAGACAAAGTGCAGGTGCTTGTCACTAGTTCATACTCCTTAACATTTCTGGAAAGTACCTATAGATGCCCTCACAATACCTACTGCAATTTTTCCTATAGTTCTTGTGTAGATATGGTCAATGAAATGTCACTATTAGTATGCAAATTGTATGCATGCTGAAACTGAGCCAATAGAGTTTAGCAGCTGTTGTACTTGATTGGCTCAGTTTCAGACTGTATACGATTTGCACGCATGTGTATGCTAATTGCAACATTTCACATTTTCATTCACCATCTTCTAAAGTCAGAGTTTGTTTAAATGACACAAAACGCAGAATGACTATAGGTATATGCAAAACATGCATTATAGAACTCATGCAGGATCTATCACTTTAAGATCATTATAAAGCTGTTTTTTTAAGGTCTAGCAGGATTTCTCATTCATCCATTCACTGAACATGTGAACAAAAAATAGCACCATGTGGAATGAGCTGGCTGAGAATCAGTGATTATACAGAGGACAGTTAGTAGGTCTAGATTCCAGGTGCCCAACCTTCAGCCCTTTGGGCATTCTTTAGCGACCCCCCTCAGTCCTCCACTTGCAGCCCCGAAAACTAACTGTTAATGCATAGGGCATAGGAACTCACTTGTCTGTTGATCCCCTCGCTGACACATCTTCTACCCGGATCTTCTTAGAGGCTTTGATGATATCTATGAGGCACATAATCTTTGATTATATATATGACATAAAAATTAGAAATAATGTCTTCTAGCTATTGCTGCTGTCATTGTTGCCATTAAAAAATATATATACACATCAGTATAGACTGCAAATGTTATGTGCGGCCCTTTAGTGATGATAGGGCTGCACTTGTGGCCCTCCATATCAACTCAGTTGCCCACCACTGGTCTACATACTTCCTCAACATCCATCTTGACTGACATTCATTTACATAACATAAAATTTGCTTTCCATTAACCTCCCTAGCGCACTGCTGAGGTCCAGATTTCTATATCAAAAGCGCACCATAGACTTCAATGGTACATTTTTCTTTATGTTGTAGGCATGTAACTTCCCAAAATATGGGGCACCAGAGACTTTTTATTCTGGCAAGATTTAGTACATAGAAGCACATGTACTTTCAAATTTCGTGCTGCCGTCCAGTGCTCTAGTAGCAGTAGCAGTAGCAGTAGCAGTAGCAGTAGCAGTAGCAGCGCTGGACGAGATGCTGCCATCCTGACCGCTAGGGTGGTTAATTTAAATGTGATTTGTTGTAACCATAACTCACTTATTATTTTCACACTTCGGAAACTAACCAACAAAATTAACTCACGTGGTTATATCTAGCAAAGCCACTGGTAATGAAGAAGAGAAGCTGTAAAGCTGCATTGCGAATAATTGCGAACAGGCACGCACAATGGAAGGCAATAGAATCCAGTCAAATCTAATTTTACGAATTTCGAATGTTCCTTTGTATATTCACAAAATTATGCAAATTTGAATATACCATATGCTGCTCAACACTAGTAATGAACAAGGAATTAAAGGATAAAGTTGCATATTTCCTCTCAGTATCTGCCTTGAAGTATATAGGCTTTCGAAAATCATACAATGCATTTTTTATTATTTTATAGATTCCATTCTAAACCTCCTCCTCCTTCCTCTAAGTACTACAGCACCCACCTACTCCATCCCATAATATCATTATAATGATATATTAAGGAGACCCCCTGTATGATAATACCTGCACATTGTTAAAATTATAGTCTCTTGTGGCTGCTTCTATTCTATTCATGCAACAGGCACTATTTAGAACAGACATAATGCACTTACTTTACTTTTAAGTGAATGGCATTTGAAGAACCGTCAACTCTTCAAAAAGAAATATGGTCTAAAACATAGAAAGCCAGATATAGTTTGTTAAAGAGAACCTCTTAGATCTGCCAGTCTGAAAGAAAAACAAATGCAATCTAACATATTTTTTTAATCCAGCTCTTCAATTTTTCATTATTTCTTTGTTTCCACTTAATCAGCTGCGTGCTGCTTTCAATTTCAGCCTTTTGAATTTCACATCTCTAGGTATTCCCCTTATTACAGCTGATGAATCCAATTTCATTTAACATTAGTAGTCATTCTATATCATGCATAAAATAGTTAATTTAAATTCACAATATTCAATAATGCCTTCCATCGCAATCCAACTCAAGCCTGGTGTAGGCCTCTTTATTAGGGCACAGGGATTGGTTTAAGATATGGCAATTTAAACCAGGTCTTGACCTTAACTTAATCCCTGGAACAAAAATATGCATTTTAATGTGACACCCTATTTGCAGCTGTCAGGATCACGAATCATTTGCAATTAGCTTAATAAGAAAAACACCAAACAAATCGGATTCATCTCGCTGGACATGCATGTCATGCTCGCCTTGTGCACTTAAACTGCCATCAAACTAACAGCTATTAAACATGGTCTGCTGAAGAATGTGAGTAGGCTTTTTTTTCTACAATCTATGCCTTTCCCTTCTTTTCTTCCCTCCTACCTCTCTTTGTTTTTTCACTATAGTCTTTTGTTTTCTCTGTACCATCTGCTCAGTCATACATTTACAAACTATGGCAAAATGTACGATTTCCTAACCATTTTTCAGAGAGTATAAAAGACAAATCAAAATATTTCTTTCCCTCATGGTTAGTGGTTGGCTGAAGTCATTTATTGCCAAACAACTTTGTTTATTCTTTAAAATGATAATCGCAATATATCTGTCAACCATCCCATTTTGGCCAGGAAAGTCATGTTTTATTTCATTATTGAAATCCTGCTAATTTAGGGCGTTTACATGGACACCTTTCCCATTACAATCCAAGCTGTGCGAGTTCCCGCAGGGGTGGTGGTGGGATGTGAGGTTGTGTCAGCTTGAGGTGCATTTGGTTGTCCCCCCTGGTTGACAGCTTTGCATGGGCTCCCTCCCTCTCCGTCCAGGTCTGAGCACTGGAAGCTGCCACACAGGGGCAGGGGGGGGGGGGCTGATATTCTCGAAAATCCATTGGGTGTGTCCATTGGGTGTCATTGACACATTGACACCCAGCACAGCTTTGTTGGTGCGGAAATGGATCCCGTCCTATTCAAATGAATTAGATGGGTTGTGAACACAGGGCTGTCAAGTAGCTCTAACCAATTAATGCTCACACCACACACACCTTTCAATCTTGATGTACAATTTCCTTTCAATCTACCAACCAGGGCTGTCTCGATACAATTTCTTGGCTAGGGCCCCCTGTTGAGTGGGGGGGGGTTTGGGTTGCTAGCTGCAATGCTGTTAAGCTGTTGATCGGAGGGAGGTTGATGTTAGGGAAGAAGAAAAAGAACACACTGCTCCTCCTTCCTTTTCTTCCTCTCCTTCCCCCTCCACACACATAGCCTCCACAACCCCCCACACCTATGACCGCCCAAGGACCCCAATTCTTCTTGCGCTGCTTGGATCGGGAATGGAGGGTGCATGTGTTGGGAAGGGTGTGTTGGCAATAATATGCATACGGGGAGGGCGCCAGGGGCCTCCCGGGGGTTACATGGGTGCCCCAGTGTGCCCAGGGCCCTATGCAAACACATAGTCCACATAGCAGGAGAAAGTACCCTGCTACCAACTTTTATGATCGGATACAGATTTATTGGATAGTCATTTTCGTAAAACAAACTTGACAAAAATGATTTCCTCCAGGCTGAAAGGTGTATAGTAATCTTTAGACATGGACTTGGTATCTGGCATTGAGAGCATAGCAGACGATTCTTAAGGTCCTGTAGGTTGTAAGTAACAATGAATGTTATTTACTTTAGCTGTCAGTGCTTTTATTGTTGAGGGTGTTTATTTTAGTTTTTAGCACTGTTCAATTCTCTATTTCTGTCCCAGTGCTCTCTCTTTTGCCTTTCTATAATCTCTCTATAATCTCTGTCTCTTATCCTTTGCCATCTCTCCCCTTTTCATCTTTCTTTTTCTGTTTGATCTCTCTCTGGCTCTCTTTAAAATTGTTTCTTTTTTGCTTCATGTCATTAAAATCTCTAAGTGCTGTACCGTTATCTTGTTATCTTTCAGTAGGAGTAGGATAAAGCTGAAGTTATACCTTTTATTGGCTGAGCAGATTAAAACTACAAGCATTAAAGACTGTTTAAGTCTTGTATGGTTGGCTTCATTCTTGTGCTATATGGCATGCCAAAGGAAGAAACATGCATTGTATCAAACACTTGCCATTTCATTCTATTTAGACTATAAACAGCATAAAAGTAAAATGTTCCAGATATTTACAATAAAGTGTGTGAGATAGCATACATTCTGAAGGTTAAACTGTTTCATCTTAATACAATAATATAATCAGAGGTTTGTGCCTATAGGAAGAAAGCCCTTTTCAGACATGCCAATTCACTCCAAAATAAAATCTCTCTGGCATTTACATACATTAAATAGACACAATACTCACCTGTCAACAGATGCTGGAAAACTGCTACACAAAAAAACCCCAAAACATACTCACCTTCTTCAGCTTCAGTTCTGATGGCAGCATCTTAGAGCCTGGAGAAGTGAAGATGCTTCTGCAAAAAATTTAACTCTACCCTGCAAATTGGGAACAGACTGAAACCCAATCAAGCACATGAGCTGCAGATTTTGTTCCATTTCAGTTTGCATTCAAATGTAACATCTACATTGCATCTATCTTATTGATCATCTCTAGTCCACTATTTCTCCTGGATGGCCTGGAGAAAACCAAGCTAAACCACCTAAGTATATTCTTACAGTATTTAATATATGCAAGTAAATGTTATATAACTATTTTGCCCATTATGTACCATACAATGTTCCTTTACTCTGCCAATACCTAGGAAAAGATTACTCTTATTAACTTAATTGACCTTAAAATGTCAATTAATGTAAATAAATATGCTTCTTAATTCCCTGACTCAAACACTGGTTGACATTAATACTAATAATTTTCCAGGTCTGAGCTGAGTACAGATGTCGGTCGATGTTGTTGATACCTGCATGGTTCTATGGTGTATGACATGCAGGGTTCCACTTCCTACTCTTCCCCCCCCCCCCCATTCCTCTACGCAGAACAGAATAAGTGTGTATCTGTATTGGGAACGATCAAAAGTAATAATTTCCTTTAGAGTCCTTCAGTTCTTTATGTCCACTTGAGCCATCCTCGTGCATTTCTTTGCCCTTCGACATCCTATTGTCACATATGGCAAAGCAGCCCTCTTTTAATTTTAAATTGCCCACTTCTGCTGATGAAGCTGCTTACCCCTATGCAATACAGCTTTTTTCTGTTAGAAAATAACTAATACAGGAACATTTTTTACTTTCCATTTACTCCTTGGATGCGTGGGCATAAATTAATGCAGTGCAAGGAAAGTTTGGGAACCACTGCATTAATGATTGTAAGGGTAATAGTTTACTGTATGTACACCCTATTTCGCAATCTGAAGCCCACTGCTAGCAAAAATAACCAGGTAAGACTATACTGCACTATGAGCTACTAATTGGATGATGAGAATTGTCATTCATAAACTTAGAGTGCAATATACATTAAAAGGTAAAAGCCTATTATCTTAAAATAAATGAAAGAAGACATGCCATTAACTATCACTTAATATATCATAATTAATTAGGGTAGCTATTCATCACAAATAGGCAGATTTGTGTAATATATTTTGAAATTCAAGTTCTTTTGAATATGCCATTAGATTCACCACTATTTTGCAGATCAGATGGTGCCTAATTATACTGTAAAAGGCAAATATACAATAGGCATAGTTTGATATTTCAAAGATGCTGTAAAAGAGCAGTGGCCACAGCTTGTTACAGATAGGTAACATTTAGGAGATGGTGTTAGCGTAAATCCATGTATCAAGTGCATATATAACCTTGGCCAGCATACAAGGACAATAAAATGTCTAACTGTATCAATTAAAGGATTAAAATTGCAGTAAATAATAATTATGCAATATACTTCTCTTCATCTGTACACATCTTGTGAACTCAAGAAATGTATCAAAAACACTGTTTAATTTCATTTAACATTTTTAAAACACAAACTATATCTGGTGTGATGCCAACCTCTTACAATATCTTGTACAGCACCGCTTAGATAGTTAGTCAGGATGAAGAAAAATAAAAGAGCACAGGGATGACCTTGTCAGTCTCCTGTTCCTTTAACGTTTTATAATCATCTTAGGGAGACTTCTAGTCTAGGTTTTATTGGTATGCTGCAATGTAGTCTGCAGGGAAGTCAATTAGTTAGCAGTGCTGCTAGTCAGAGGTGTTTGGATGGAAACAGAATGCTTTGGCAGCACAGTTAACCTGTGTTAGACAGTATTTCAATTGTGTATTTCAGATAGAGTGTTAAAGTGTTTTAGAGTCCTTTAAAGCTCGACTTAATTTTCACAAACCTTTTAAATATAAATAGCTTGAATGTGTGAACAACTTTCAAAGCCACACTTACTGAAATACTCACCACTTATCCTGACCTGCCATTAGCAAATCTAGTGATGGCCCTTTTCAGCTTAACAATGCCAGTGTTTTCCACTGATTAACACACCTATAGTGGCTAAGGGGACATTGATGAAACCAAGCTCGATCTACACTGAAAACAAACAGATAACCCTCAGGTAAGCAGTGGGCATGATACCAATAGTTTAGTTGTTTATTCCAATGGTTCTCAACCTTTTTAGATCTGCGACCCCAGGAAGTGATGTCACAAAGTGTCACTTCCTGTATTTGGAATGCGGAAGTCACACTCCGCGACTTCACTAACAGCACAGGTAAGTGTAATGTCCCCTCCCTTCATTTTTGCCACCCCACTTGTACAAAAAAGGTGCACAGTGGAAAGTTAAGAGGTAGCATAACACCCCATCCTTCCCATCCATGTGGGCATTAGCTCTGTTGCTTGTTAGTAGTAGCTCTGATGCTTCCAGAGTAAATACCGTCCCCTATGAAATGGTCATAAGGGGGTCCTGACCCATAGGTTGAGAACCCCTGGTTTATTCCCTAATGTCATATTAATAATCTAATAAGTTATCCTCTAGATTTATATATATATATATATATATATACTGCTCACAAAAAATAAAGGGAACACTTACAAAATACAATGCAACTGCAAGTGTTCCCATTATTTTTTGAGCAGTATATATATATATATATATATATATATATAGCTGTAGCTTTATGTTTTTGCTTAATTTCCTGTTTCATTTCTTTTTACTTCCTTCCGTCTCTCTGTCCTTCTGCCTTTTATATGTCAATCTTTGTCCTGTTCATGATTAGTGATGGCCCGAACTGTTCGCCAGAGAACTATTTGCAGTGAACATCGCATGTTCGCATTCGCCCATGTTCGCGAACATATGGCGAGTTCGGTTCGCCCCCTATCTTTTAACATTGCAGAAACTTTGACCCCTGTGAGTCACAGTCAGCAGACATAATCCAGCCAATGAGCACCCCCCACCTCACAGACCCTCACACCCCCTATAACATATCAAGTACAGGACGCCATTACACATTCTGCTGAAGAAGGAGAGAGTTAGGAAAGAGAGCTGCTGCTGCTACTATAGGGAACCATTAGCTAGGGCAGTGTTCTGTGTAATCTATAGTCTTCACTAACTATCTCATCCATCCATGGGGAATATCCATCTCCCCCCGTGTCCTCCACACTGACCATCACCACCAGTGTCCTCCATACTGACCATCACCACCAGTGTCCTCCACACTGTCCATCTCCACCAGTGCCCTCCATAAAATTAAAATTAATCTTTTAAGCTGTAGGCAACGTGGAAAGCAGATCTTCACAGGTTGTTTCAGGTGGAATTCACACAGGCATTTACCAACCATGTTGTTTAGTGCTCTCCAGCTCCCCTCTTATGTTCAAATCCCATTGACTATCATTGTAGAAATCCTTCGTGCGAATTTATTGCGTGGAAAAAATTTCTTGGGAGTTTTGCCATGGATCCCCCTCTGTCATGTCATTGTCCAGGTGTTAGACCCCTTGAAATAACTTTCCCAACACTATTGTGGCCAGAAAGGGTTCCTTTGTTTTTTAAAGTTGGATTGCCCATTGAAGTCTATGGGGTTCGCCGGTTCGCCGGGTTCGTGAACTTTTGCGAATGTTCGCATCCGCCGTTCGCGAACATAAAATTCCAGGTTCGCGCCATCACTATTCATGATCATCACACTTCAGTAAGATGACATGCACATTTCTTTATATACAGGACCATGTAACAATGTATTTTTCCTACTAAAAATGTCTTCTGTTCAGGCTCTTAAATAGAACAGAAGACAATGAGATGAGAGGATATGATATCAATGCTTTTATTTCTGCCTTGTTCACCCAGTGCGATCCCTACCTCTTACCTCTGGATTCTAATCCGAAGCCTTACCCAATATACTGTGGTAAATGTCAGCTCTTTGATTAAACCCATTTTTAATTTTAGCATGACTTATTTCAGATCCATGGCTTATACTACTTTTACACGCATACAAAACTTGATGGCAAATAATAAATTTAAAACATGCATTTTCAAACAATACATTTTTGCATTGCAAGCAATACAATTAACTTATTAAACACAAATTAACTTCAGTGTTTCTCCTTTGAAAAATACCAGGTCATTTAATACCCTATAGATGAAAAAGTTATATAAATGCATGTATTCAATTAACTCACACTGGAGATCATTTAACAATGTGTTCCCTAGAGAAATAACTTCTTTAATGATTTTATTCTTGTTTTTCTAAGCATAGAATGCAAAAATCAAATTAAAGCGTTCCCGTACTATACCTTTTGTACTTCATTAAAACTCAGTTATTTGAATTTTTTCTTAAAGGGCTGTTGAATCCCTGCTAATTTCTCAGCAGGTCGACCGGGCGTGATGACTTCATCCCGCATGGCCATGCCGAGAATCAGCCGCGAGAGATTGATCTCTGGGCCGACTTCTGGACAAATATAAGGTTTTGCAAGTTTGATTTGCAGCCGATAAGAGACAAAATCTGCCGCAAAAGAGAACCATTAGTCATCAAAGGCAATTAATCTTAAATGATAATTTAGCACAGAATTGGATAAAAATTAAAGCATTGCTCAAAATATGGATATATAAATGTATTTGTTAAAAATACAGTAATGGTGATAAAGTTTTAAACTTGTGGAGAGATGTATGCCTAAACAATACAAAGTGATGAGATTCCTCTTGAAGGGCACCATGTGTAGCTTATGCTAAGGTTTTATTTACACATGCAGAAAATTACAAATACCATATTTTTCGCCATATAAGACGCAGCGGACCATAAGACGCACCCAGTTTTTAGAGCAGGAAAACCAGAAAAAAAAGATTTAATACGTTTTCACATCAATTGGGTTAATGCAATGAATTCAATGAATGCAATATTCAATTCAGCCAGCAGGTGTCACTAGCAGCAGTACATTCTCAGCTGAACTCGTCATCTCCACACTGATCTGCAAGAAGGGGAGGGGGGCCGGCTGTCTCCTACTCAAAGTGATTGCAGTTCCCACAGACAGGAGAGAAAGATAGAGATGGCAGTTCATTTCTCTCTTCATTGCCTATGCCAGTTTAGGGCTCTGAGCTGGCATAGGTAAATGCACAGTACAGATGGGAGAGCCGGCATCACCGGCAGCTCACATCTGACAGCTCCCCGGCTAATCTACCTGCCGGGAGAGCTGGCGGGAAGCCAAGGTACGACCAACGGCGGCCACGGGGGTCGTGCATTCGGACCATAAGACGCAGGCACTGTTTGCCCCCAATTTTGGGGGTGAAAAGGTGCGTCTTATGGTCCGAAAAATACAGTTACTACAATGTTCACTATAAAGGCACAAACTTTACATCCGTGATAGCTTAATAGAATTTCTGAAGTGTGATAAGTTCAATTTATTTCCAACAGGTAAAGAGGGAATGAGGGCTACCCAAATGGTGTGCTCCAGGAACCCCAAAACAAAAATGTGATATATTGCAGCTTAACAGTCTTTCAAAGTTAACTATAAATTCAGCAAATGCAAAAAAATTAACAAATATATATATATATATATAACACAAATATATATAGTGGGTAATCAGCCTCAAACGGGCGCTTTCAATCACGGCAAACCATACAACAGGTTCTCTTTAGGGCTCCTGCCTGTATTTATTCAATAAGTCCCAACAGAAATGACAACACAGATGTCTTTGGAAATACCAACCCTTCCGACTTGCACAAGGTCCAACACAAACTCTTCCATTTAGCTCAGGGAAAAGCTATCACAGCCTGGCACATAGACATCCCCAGCCTGGGCTACACACTCCCTGTGTGGCCCTTGGTATCCACTGCTCCAGCAGCACAGTGTCTCCCCACCTCATCAGGAAGCCCTGACTGACTGGTCCCAGCTCCTTTTGTGGAGACACACCCAGCTATCTTGAAGGAGTGGAAAGGCTCACCCAGTTCCTTCCATCCCTACTCCAGAGTCCATGTAAGAGTCCATGTAAGCAAAAACATATCAAAACTGGGCAGCAACCCACTCTAGCTCCCCAACACTACTCTGGACTCCCCTCCAGGACACACAAGCAGACCCCTTCACAGCTGCACATGGACCACTTCCACCATGACAGACCACCGGTCTGTCACAATATAAATATATATATATATATATATGCCTGAGATTTCATGTATGTGTGTATGTGTTACTTCTTTTGAGGTTAAAAGAAGCCCACAGAGAACTACTAGTCCCATAAATCTACCACATAATGGAAATGTTAAGTATGGATGCATATATGTATCTCTTTATTTTACTTCAAAATATAATACATATATTAAAACAAAAATTTTTTGAATTACTGTGCTTGACTTTGTCACATTTGACTTTGCATTCATTTGTTTCTAGTCCTCTATATTTGCCTTTGTTTTTGAAGTCCTGTTTCACTCCATAGCTTACCCTTTGACATGCTCGATGACTCACTACTGATTGCTGCTAATTTCCAACGGCTATTATTTATTCTTTTGATCAAGTAGCATTCCAGTGTAGTCATCACAGGAACAGGCAAATTCCAGATGTAAAATGTTCTGTAGTTAGTGACCTCTGTTGCATTTTAACAGTTGTAATACTTTCTTCTCTATATGAACTAAAAATATTGGAGAGCTAAGGCAACTTAAAATCCATGAACTTTTGGTATGTCTAGTAACAACTGCATTGTATCAGTAAAACATTTTGTGGTAGTCAACATCATTTCTATCTTAGTTTATTTATTTCTTTGTTTTTTTTTTATAAAATAACTGTCCAATGGAAATCCATTATTTTAAATGAAACAACTGTCCAGGATACAGTGTAAATGTTTAAGACATGTATATTATAAGGTGTTTTAGCATGCCCTTGGAGATGTACTTTCTTGGAGCCTTCTGAGGGAAGTAATAAATAATTATGAGACCACAGCCTCCAGTTCCATCAGATTATGAGAATGGTCCATGACCACAGACCATCAAAAAACAAGTTTTCCTTCCTTGTATGTCTGTCTACCATCCTTCAATAAACAATGTTGATTAAGAATAAACTAAGAAAACTATAAAATGTTCATTGTAATGGTGGCCATTGATGGTTCGATTTGCGGATGATTTAGCTGCAGATCAACCATCACGGCACTCACGGCGATCTGACACAAAATTGGCCTCAAATCGAACATGCCCACCTTAAGTCAAGCCATAAGTCATCCCTCATGTCTATAATTTTTAGATTGATCTCATTATACAAAAAGCTGCACTATTCAAGTGTGTGAGGCCAACATCCCGAATTATATAATTAAGGTTAATCAAATGGGGGGGAGAAACCAATTAAGGATTATCGCCAGTGATTGAATTTCCCCCTGGACAACGATTACAGGGGCGAGGGGACTTTAATGGCCTAAGTAATAATGGTGTGTCATCAAATGGTCAATCAATGAAACAGGATTTAATGAAAAACATAAGCTCATTACTTTGGATGCAAAGTAAATGCCGGCACACAAATGGTGTGTGGCCGATTCTCGTCACTAATGGCTGTGCTTGATGACATCATCATGCTGAGAAATCGCCCCCGTGGATGGAGACGTCTATGCCCAGCTTAGGAAACAGATTAATATTTGATATTGATTTAGGTCATTGTTAGACATCCAAAAGGGGCCCTATGCTTTAGATATTTATAGGTACCTTTACCCTTTAAACAGACAGCCTTGTTGAAATTAGTAATCTCTAGAAGAAGTTAATATGCTCAGGCAAAATACAATGTTATATATATATATATATATATATATATATATATATATATATATTTATTTTACCATTTTCTCTGAGCACCATGTGGTGAATCTTTTGGAGAATCGTCTCCTGGGAATAATGTGCTATAATATACCATGTGTCGTTTATCTGTATAAATCTTGCTAAATATAAGGTATACGTTTTTGTTATATGTACAACGTTAGAACTGAAAGATGGTGTATTCCCTTAAATAAACACAATAAAAGATACGCCCCTATTGATTTCTTTAGGATGATTAATATATTTCACCAATTCCTCCATGTATTGTATGAAATCGGCAATAAATTCTGAGTTAATGGAAAATTGCTAGAGCAATTAAATTGCATTCATTCATTAAATTTCAAGCTCATAAAAAATATGTTTTCTGAGAAATTAATATATTGAAGTAATGAAGTAATGAGTAATGAAGCCATTTCTTTGGATATGAAAAACACAAGACTTGGGAAATACCCTGTGCACCCGAATTGTTATTGTCCATGAGAGTGACACATATACAGCTATTCTTGGGTCATTTATGGTTATGAATTGTATTGCTACATTCATAGTGCTGGTTACAGCAAAGAGATGACACTTTAATTAAACAAGATATTTTTACACATCTCTAGTGACATGTATTATGGAAATAAGAAAAGGTAATAAATACTAGTGATATATATTTTCTTCATTATGCCCTCCTGGTTGAAAGCTCAATGGATATAGCTCGCAAATTACTATTTTTAAACACGGGTACTTCTCTTTGTTCGGCTTCCAAGCCCCACACCATAGAGCCATGGTTTCCATGCACTGCACTGATGATGGCCAACAAGCCTGAAACAGCTGTATGCAGTTTGGAATAAATGGCTCTGTACCAAAAAGGCTATATTTGCACTGTACACCAGCGGTTTCTGGATGTGCATCTGGCTGATGGGGCGAAAAGGAATAATTTGCATGGCTCCGCCCACTGTTCCAAAACGAAGGCTTCCACCTAAAGTTTTGGGATTTGTGCTGGATTGGGCCGTGTAAATACCTTCTGTTTTAAGAAGGCTTGATTTGTGCTATGCACTGCTCGAGTTGAGGGCTTTTTGATTCCTTTCATCCCTTCTCACCATAACCTTCACGGGTACTTCTCTAAATAAATTTGGAAAAGTCTTAAAGTGTATCTGAAGTAAAAAAAATCTACTTTTGGATAGATTAGGCCTGAATAAAACTGACAGTTTTTTGTTTTTTTTAGACATATCCATTAACAGCCCTAGCGGTTGGGACGGCACTGCGCTGCTACTGCTACTATAGCACTGGACGAGATGGTGCCGTCCAGTACACATCAGGGCTCCGGGAGTTCCGGTGTCCCTGATGTGACATGCTGCCAGCTCCCCAGTCTCTTCTTCCTCCCCCCCCCTCTGAATAAAGTGATGACGTCACATCGGGGAGGTGGCGGGAAATTTGAAAGTAAAGTGCATGAAATCAGTTTTCTTTGTAGAAAACTGATTTCAATGTGCTGCTATGTACAAAATATCGCCAAAATAAAAAGTCTCTGGTGCCTCAGATGTGCCCATTTGCAGTAACCCTCTCTTCCCTGGTGTGATTTTACCACATCCATCACACTAGGTTAGAGAGGGTTTCCAAATGGGCACATCTGGGGCACCAGAGACTTTATTTGGGTGAGATTTAGCACATAGCAGCATAGCTATTGTGCTCTATACCCGCCTCCCCCTTTTTTACTCAAGGATTTTGTTTGTGCTACTGGTAAAATAGACAGGAAGTGAAAAATCTTCTTAATGGAGCCCTGGATAACAGAAAAATTTAGAAAACATGTTTTGGCTTTACATTACACACTTACATTTAGCATGAAAGTCCCATGCAGTGATAAAAACAGCAGTGCTCAGCTGAGAACCTGCTATACTGGTCTTTGGAAACTTTGTCTTTTTTGGGACTCTAGCTCTAGTGTGCCTGATTCTAAGCCCACCTCAGTTTGAAAGCCTTAAAATTTACCAATACCTCTTCACGTTGCCCTCATCTAAGTTCATCTGGTCTCTAATGACCTTCTTTGCTAATCGACCCACTACTGCAGTCATTTTGCATGACCATCTCAACATGCCAGGACGAACTCTGTTGACCCATTTATCAGAAAATGAGAACCATAAATCAGAATGTAATTCCTGTTGCTTTTTTTTTTTTTTTTTTATCTGGTTACAATGTTGAGATATGCTAGCACAATCCACACTCTGTGCTTCATAATATTAATGGCAGGCAATGAACAGAATAAATTCTAAGAGTGTCATAGATTCTAATATATCTGGAATCGAGAGTCAGTGAGATATTTTTTTAAATAAATGATTATCCTGTCATGTTGAAATCCTTTTTCCTTCTTGCTTTATAAATGTTTACCAACCATAAGCTACTGGGTGTTCCCCAGGGGAAAATTGTTTGTGGCCAATCCTAAATTTGTTAATTAATTTGTAAATAAAAAAGTACAACCCTAGAGGTACTTCGGAGGTGTAAGGGGGAATTCCCTTCACCATGTCACATCCACCAAGTTGGACTTGGCCAATGAAGCACTTCAAAAATGGTATTTAGAAAGTATATATACATATACATATTTAAAAAAAAGTCTTAATTTATACATAGGACTTATTGCAAACTGCAACATACCATGCATTCAATTTCTGGGCGATTCTATCCTTAAAGTCTCAAATGCACACACTTATGGGTTTGGAGTGGTGTTAGCTGAAGAACTGGCCAGTGACCAACAGCACACAAACAAAGGTAATTTCCACAAGAATCATAGATTGATCGCTTAAAGCGATCGCATGAGACAACTAACAGCACTCGATTCATGTGCTTTTTATTAAAATTATCCATCAGAACGGATCCGTGAATGATCGTTTTTCTGTCCGTTTTTTGACAAAATCAATCGCTCGGACACTTTTGGCATGCTTACATTTTTATTCAATCCGATCGCGCGATCGTTTTTGATAAACGATCGCACTAAAATTGAACAAAATATCGTGGCGTGTATGCCCAGCTTTAGGCGTTTTTTATTGATCTGGATCACTGTTACCCACATATGGAAGTCCTTGAATTACCCTGAACCATTCGTTCAAGAATATCTGCTATGCCAGAGCATTCATTAGAAGAATAATTATCACATCGTATCTGTAACTATATCATTTAGTGAGGATGTCTTTCAATGTGTTATGCTTCATACATTGCTATAATCTTTATGTCCCTTAGCTGTAAACTCAGTGAGGTGTCTTCAATTATAAAAATGGCTTTTCATTTATTTGGAAATGTATATCAAATCACTCTTTGTTTTAACATCAGGTATAAATTTATTAGGTGTCATTTGCCGACTAGCTGTGAAATGTGCAGACTTCAGAGGATATATATGTCTCTCCTTTGTAAAAAAAAAAAAAAAGGATTCAAGGGGTTCTTAAAAGGTTGGTTGATTCATCTTTGTAATATATGTCTGTTATTTTGCTACACATACATTCTTGGGCAATTTGCTACCACTGAATAGGAATGATTGACAATATCACACTGACTGATGTCTTGTAGATAAAAGTGATTATAGAAACTCTGAGCTCTTTTAGACTACAAACAAATTGTGTGAAAGAAAAAGGAATGTGTGCATTCACTGTTCATGAGTGCATAGCATATCATCACCATCATCATAAAGCTAGAAAGATGCTTTATATGACATTTTTTTTGAATAATGATTTTCAAATACATCAAACAGATGCCTATAGCTTTTAGTCAATGTGCACAATATTTATTCAGCATTTGAAGTATATACATTAAGCTATACCCCCTTAAACAGTATATCGCTGTATATACATACATTTGAGTATCCCTCAAATCAGCACAGGTGGTTATTTCTGAACAAAATATGTATAGCAACACCATGAAGGTCAATCCAAGAAAATTGCTGCCTACCACTTCTGTATAACCAGCTACAACGACGAATCATCTTTCAGTAATTCACCAACTAATCAATTAAACCCGCTTAAACATTTTGCTGGGTGCACAAATTCTAAAAGGATCATATCCCAAGAAGAGAAGGTTCTAAAAATCCAGATGTTTATTATCCATGTTGTCCATATTGTCACCAGTCAACAGCTGTTGGGTGGGAAGGTCAGCTACACCAACTATTATCTTAGGTGAGTGCTCATTCTTTAAACTATCTCATATTTTTTTCTAGTGTTAAACTAGTAGTTACCCTTAAATGCTTTGTGTGCTTGCATAGTTGTTTTAGGAAGTTGAGACCATGAATATCTGAATCTAGCATTGAATCATCTTGTTAACCATTAAAAGATTGATAAATGGAATCTTAAAATTTAAAGGAATGGATCTTTTCAATAGTTTGTGTTCAATGAAAATATGTTTTTGCAAAGCATTATAGTTGTTCAGACACTGGTTAGGGGAACATTATCAATATCACAGTTTATTGTGAGCAATGAGAAACATGAGAACCAGCTGTTGCAGGTTTTAAAGCAGGCCAGTAGTTTTAAAGTGTAAAAACTGACTTTTGTATCTTGATTTTAAAGTGAACTTGGCAGTTGTTTTTAAGTTTTTGAACTTTGAAATGTATGTAAAGCCAGAACGCAGAATGAATTTTGCCAAAAAAGCCTATAGAATTAATTTTATTGCCATCTGTGACAGTGATATTCATCCTCACATATGGTGCTAGAAACAACTGGCTCAAAAAAGGATGAAAAATAATAAAGTTGTCACAAAAATGGACAAGTCTTGATAGATCTTGTTCCTGCACTTTAGTGGGTCATTTAACTTCCAGAATTGGAGCAAAGCAATGTTCACCAGGTATGTAGGAGAGGGCTTTAGGCTACTATATGTGGGCAATGTGTGATTCCTACATTTAGACCGGCCTCTGTAGTTTATAACTCCAAAAATCTAAAAGATTTGCTTTTAAAAGATATTTTCTAAATGTTAACACATTTTACATATTTAAAAAATGTTTATGGAAAAGAAAGGAAAAAGGAATTGTACCATATATTTGCTGGTTTGCCACATCCCAACTAGGAATATAATTATAAGAAAAGAAAATGTTTCTCCATATCCCGAAAGTGGTCACAAGATTCAGGAATTTTTTAGGCAGTACCAGTGTGTCTACAGCACCTGGTATTCCCAGGTGGTCTCCCATCCAAGTACTGACTAGACCCTACCCACCCTGCTTAGCTTCTGAAATCAGACAAGATCAGGCACCTTCAGGGTGGTGTGGCCGCAGACTGGTACTGCCTAAAAAAATCTCTGAAACTCCTGACCACTTTCAGGATATGGAGAAACATTTTCTTTTTTTCTAATCATATTAGAACATTTTTATGTTTTATATTTTTGGATATCTATAGCCGACATAAAAAAAGGGCCTACAAAAATATAGCTGCTTTCAAATGGTTACCTTTGTTTCAATATGTGCCAAATAGCTGAATAGTTAAGGAAACCAATATTTTCACCATCTGCTGTGTCAAATGTTGCCCAGTTCAAATTTAGATGCGCAGAGAACAGCTACTGTTCAGGTCTACTGCTGTCTTTAATTGACTGATTGATCAACTTATTTCAGATGCATGAGTATCCGACAATGCCAAAACGATAATTAAATCTGCTATTTTCATAGCTGATAGCAACCTTTTGACTGCAGTTTTATAAACTGCTAGCACTGTCTTTGTTGTCAGATACTGAAGGTATTGGAGATCGGTTGGAAGCTTCTAAATCCCTTGAGTAATTTCAAAGCATATTTGCTTGAAAGAACACAATGCTCTTGGTTATTGATAGTTGTATCATTTTCTCCCAGAGCTGGAAGCAGTCACTTTTGGCTGGGACTTAATAGAGAATTCACACTTGGCTCCCTCAGCACAATTCAGCTACATTATCTTCACAATTTGAGCTCATTTGTGCTTCTGGAAAGTAGGGGCATCTCTGTGCCTGGATGTGAAATTGTCAAAATTGGTACTTACATTTTATTTTGTTGCAGTTTAAGATTACACAAAATTATGTCATGTGCACTGCTAGCCTAAAAAACATCTTCACAAATCTATTTCTGAGGATCATTTGAGGTTGCAATATCTATCAGAGAGGTGTCGTTAGCAATAGATATTTTTCGTTAATGTTAAAGTCAAAAGACTCAGAAGTTGTTAAATTTGAAATGTGCTATCTGTTTTAATTGGGCGTGAAAATTAAATGTGACATTTTAATACATAGGATATACATTCCAATTCCTTAAACAAAGATACAAATTCATTTTTTTTAAATGTAATTCTTTTTTTTAATATTGCATTGCAGCTATTTTAAAATATTGTTTGTACGCGTATGCTGGCGTGAGTTGCCTGTAATGTGCATTTAGATGAAAAATACATTAGAACATGAGTTCTTTACAACTAGTGAGTCGTTCTGTGGTCAGTGGAAGTGATTAGATTTAGTGAGTTGGCCCTCTTTCAGCTCAATACTAATAAAATGTTAATTTTTACATTCCTAGTTTTAATGTTCAACATTTTTAGTTATAAATAGTGGTTAGATTCGCCATAAACTGTACTTGAGGTCTGGTGAAAATGTTCATTTTCCTTTAGTAATTTAAAAAGAAAATAAATAAACAACCCTGCTATAGTCTATTACGATTTTATTAGGTGTATATTAATGTGTATTTGTTATATTCATTTATCTTTGTCCAGCATGTGAACTGTAAGCATAGCTGAAGTCATTCTTTATCTTTAATACAGATAAGGGAGCACTACAATTTTAACATTAGCATTCAAATACGTGCACATTATATGCAGACTGAAACTGAGCCAATCATTTCGAACAGCTGCTGTGTTTCATTGGCTCAGTTTCAGTCTGCTATGTATTTGCATGCATTAGCATGTTGATGATGAAATTTGGCATCTTATTACCATCCTTTTCAGTAACCCAAATGACACAAAATACTAACATACAAATCTAAATATGTGCAACCTGAAGTTTTTTTTTTATTGTGTCCAGTCACTTCTCAATGTTAACCTGATTCTACTGAGCAATATAAGTTGGTAACTCTCCTTTCATCAATAGTGTTGAGCGTGAATATTCACAATTCGAATATATTTAACGAATATTATGTATTCGGCATATTTGTGCACATTGCCATGCACAATACATGCAAGTCTATGTAATAAAGCTGCTCAGACGTGTTCGTGAATCTTCGCGCATACATACACGCAATGTAAGGGCGTAGAATGTCCAAGAATCAAATGATTTTGAATATCCATGCAAACATTCGGCAACTCAAATTCAGCATATGCCACTCAACACTAGTCATCAACAAGTTATTGGACAGTAAGCAACAGTTGATAATATTTCCATTTCAAGAAAAATAATAATTCGAGATAGGAATACCACCTAAACTTGACACTAGCACCCTGGGTCACTATATATAATCACAGATGGAAAACAGGTTTATTTACAAAGTGGTAAACTTAATTACAAAATATTATTTAAATCACCCTTGTAGGGTGTACATTACAGTTAGGTGGGGCTGTGCCCTTAACAGATATCTTAGTGGAAGTCTCGATGCGTTTCGCGGTGACACACCACTTCATCAGGAGAAAAAAACCACAGTATCTATGTGTAAGCATGGAAAAAGAGATTGCAGTTAACATAAAAGAAAATACGTCATCACTATTTCTTATAATGTCTGGTCAGTTGTAAGACCAATTACGTTAAAATTTACTATGTGTAGGTCAACTTAGGTAAATAGGGACATAACTAATGATACCTACTAGACAGTCAATCCGATTGTGCCCATATAAAGACCCCCTATAATATAT
The DNA here is from genome assembly GCA_036250615.1 of Ptychadena robeensis. Taxonomy (NCBI): domain Eukaryota; kingdom Metazoa; phylum Chordata; class Amphibia; order Anura; family Ptychadenidae; genus Ptychadena; species Ptychadena robeensis. Next base: position 151,496,614 of record CM070034.1, read on the forward strand.
TTTTATAATTCAGTTTTTTTTTTTTATAATATTTCCATTTGTTCCTTATTTTCTCATATGCTGCTTGTTAGCAGATGTTCAAATGGCACAGCAGATTTTCTTCCAAAGTCAGCAGTTGGCGATTTTTAGGTAGACAGAAGCTTCCATAACCTTTGTGTACAACTTTCCAGACAAAATGGAGGGCACCATTGCATACTGTTACGTATGCTTCTGTCTACCTAAAAAAAATCACCAACTGCTGACTCTCTGAACCCAGACATTCTAGGTTAAGGTTCCAATTTAGATTTTTTAGATAGATTTTTGCTGTAACATGTGTCTTGCCCACATTGTACTATTAATATGCACAAGCTTTAAATGTTTTTTTTTTCGTTAGCTAGAGACAAAAAAAGCTGTAAATTTCAATTCGGTTAAAGAATTAACTTGAAATCTCCTTTCAAAAATGTTATACCTTGTATGTTCTCAGTTTTTAGGTTTGATGGCATTTTTCTTGTATTTTGGTATTAGCTTATTTACACTATTTTATGTTTGGAAAAATTCATTTATAGAGAAAAGATAAAGGGAACCCACATTCATAAAGGTTTGGTATATAGTTGTTTGTTGGTTATGGGTGTTTTAAAAAATCCTTGATTTGTCTAAGTGGCACCCAGGTTTATGTTTAGGTTTAACATTACCAATACCCATTGTAAGTGCCAGCTAGTTATGGATGCGATAATCCTGGCAAACAGGACACGATAGACCTCCAATCCTCTGCCAGTCCAGTCCTCTGCCTTTTCTTTTATTCAGGCAGGAATAGCAACAATTCAGTGGAATAGCTCAGCAGAGACCGCAGTCCAAAACAGAGATCAACAGTCCTCCCTTGAGTTAAATGGCTCCAAGGAACTCCAACACCTGATTTCCCAGCACAACTAAATGTAAATAGGAAACCTGTTCCACCTTTGATGGCTGAACATCAAAGGACAGACTAAAATTCCCCGCCTCTCCTGGTTTCGATTGCCGGATGTGACGTCACTGATGTCACTTCTGGTTTACAGAGAGAGTTTTTCACTAGAAGACCGAGTTCTCTACGAGTCTTCCAGTGAAAAGATTCTTCCTCCGGAGGGATCTTACTGCTCCTGATCCTGCCAGTGAAAGAATAGTGAATTCCTTCTTGCCTGTGAATGGGGCGGGTCAAACACCAGTACTGCTCACCGGCAAGAAGGAGTGCAAACATCCATGTTCAGGTTTCTGCCCGGGATATGGCTCCAGGATTAGTGTTGAGGGGCATATGGTATGTTTGAGTTCGCGTAATTTCGCGAATATATAAAGCCACATTCGAAATTCGATTTGACTGTATTCTATGGCCTTACATCACGTGTAGCTATTCGCAATTATTTGCAAAGATTCACGAGACAGCTTTTCTTTATGTTTTTCACTCTTAGCCAGTCCAGAGGGTTCTGCTTATTGAGCGTTTCCATTCACACAAATATGTGCGATGTATGCCGGTAAACAAACTTGCGGGCATAATATTTGTACAACACTATCCAGGACCCTCAAACCAGCTTTTATACAAAGCCTCCACCTGTGTTCAACATACACACCATCTAAGATATTAGGAGCCATGCCCTGTGACACTGTCACACGATGTACATGTTTATTGTTGTATTTTTTCTTTGACGTTTGCTGCTTATTCCTGCAATATGTCTTCTTTTAAATTTTTTGTTATATACAAAATGTAAAACCAATTATACAAAAAATACTTGAAATATGTGTGCTAAAAGAATGTAGTATGAAAACATAATTGCCCTTTTTACATGGTATAAGCATGAGCTCAATAACATCTCAATAAATTATTACCACCAAACCAAATTTTTAGCTGACTGGAAAAAGTAAGCATACCCTATATTTGTTCTTTGTGTGTAAATTACATGTCACTCAAATGTGCCCTGAGGGTTCTTTGTATAATTTAAAAATTATGGACGTAATATACTGCTGGAATAAAGTCTGCTGGGACTGTAATCTGCTCTGGTATGCATAGCTTTGAAACTGAATAAAAGGAAATTCAGAAAGAAGGAATAGTTGAATCTAGAAGGACGTATTTATAATTTGTTAGACCTGTCTGTTCTCTGATGAATACATCGTGTTGGCTGTATAAATTATTTTCATGTATGGCAGATTATTATGTTTTACTTGCTGAAAAGTTGCAGATGGGTCAAGACTGTCTAGTGCAGTAATATCCTCTAAAGTATAGAAAGATACATTTACAAAGTGAGAATATGGATACATTTGTAGGAGCTCAATACTTTTTGTCTGTAAGATGATATATTTACTAAAATTGTCAGCGTCTGCAAGGATTTCCACAGTTCCTGTGGGTGTATGGAATACAGTGCTATCTTTGATCTTGGTCATTAGGAACTTCTCAAAGTCACTGATATGCTAGAAGCATTTGTTTTATAAAATATAAACAGAAGAGACCACAGGTACAGCAAGAATATACTAAAATGTATTCTTTCTGAATGGTTGGGAGTAAGGTCAATCATTGTTTCTAATATTACCAAAATAACTTTTTCGAGCTTGGAAGTAAAGTCAATATTATTTGGTGAATGCAATGGGCTGTTTACTTTTCAGATTCTCTTTACATTTGTTTAGTCGTCACTAATAGCATGTGTAGCCTTTCGACTCTTGACTATATTTTTTAACATAATAAGCAATATAGAATTACATTGCATGTCAGCTTTAATTTTCCTGCCAACTCTTATTCTCACTTACCTGCCAGCTCTTAAGTTAGTTCATGTATTTGTATATAAGCCTACATTTAAGAGTCCCCATACACCTTTAGATTTCCTTTAGATCTAGATCTAGAGATAGTGTTTTACCAAAACCATGTAATATGAGGGACTTTCTAAACAATCAAGTTTACCTGTGTTCAATCGAAGAGGACCCGGCACTACATAGTCGTTGGTAGATCTAAAGGATATCTGACAAAGAGATGTAAAGGTTTATGACCAGTAGTGATGGCCAAACTGTCCGCATAACATGTTCGCTTTTCCTCCCCCACGAACAGTACGGGTGTTCGACCCTCCCTAATCACCGGCGGGAAGAAGGTGGCTATTCTTCCGCTGGCGGGATCAGGAGCAGAAAGATCTGGCCAGTGGAATAATTCTTTCACGAGAGACCGCAGAGAGAAGCTGGTCTCTTGTGAAATAAATCCAGCATAAACCGGAAGTAATGACACATCCGGATAGAGAAACTGGGAACTGTGCATTCCAGGTACCAGGTTTTTTTCTATTTAAGTTCCCCCCAAACAGGCAGGGAATTAGAATTTTCCAGTGAACAGGCCAACATCCCACGAACAAGTTCAGCCATCACTAATGACCAGCTTAACTCATATGATAGCATTGTTGATGGAGTTTTAATTATTAAATTGTACATACATGTTATATATTGTACAATATTATTTCCTTCTCTCCATTTTTTCTCTCTTTCTCTGGTGTCTAATGTTAATATTAGGAATAACTGGTGATTATATCATTATTGGCTGTATTGAGCCGGTGTAAGTTGTACTGAAAGATCTTGTCTTTACAGAGCTACGCTTTCTCCTCAGAGACAGAGCTATCATTACCGGCTAGAAAGATCAATGATCAGCCAATTTGCCTCAGTTCTCTGTGAATATTTGTACTAATATCTGAAAATACTGCTTTCAGGTCTGGAAGTTATGATTCTTAGCATAGGCTGTAGTTGAGATTAATGAGAGTGCAGTGTATCCTAAATTTACCTCTATAGTAATGGGCTGGATATTACTTTGCTGTAACCTTCTTTGTGGTAATTTGCAATATATTTATAGGCAGTATTCATACAAACATGACTCTTAAAGTGTGATTTAAAATTTTAAAGCTTTTGATTTATCCAGGCCATTGTATAGCTAACAGTAGTTAAAAATTTTCAAGACATCTCTTCCCTGGAAGTCAGGGACCTAACCAGTAATCCATACCATTATCCCTTTTCCACCAAACTTTTTATAGTTGACATAATGCAGCCAGATGGGTGACATTCTCCTGGCATGTTGCAAACCCAGACTCAGATCCATCAGACTACTACATCTTATTGTTGTGCTCATATATTGGAATTAAGAATATATTCAACAAATATTGGTTATTTGAGAATCTTCACGAACATGGCGAGAGATGTTCGCAATGTCGAATATTGGCGATATTATGCATTGGGAAGCTTATGGCCATGCATTGCGATTTTATATTCGCAATGCGAAAATAAATACCACATGTGACCATTCATTTTAATGGTATTGTGAATATATTTCTGCAATTCATCGCCATACACTCGCATTGTGAATATTCACGAATATCGAATATTAGTAGAATTATTTGCGAAATATCGCAAATTTGAATATTGCCTATGCCACTCATCCCTGTCCAAAAGTCCAGTGACCATATACTTTTTTCATGCAGTTGGCATTGTAGCTGGTGTTTCATGCACTTGGCATTGTAGCTGGTGTTTCATGCACTTGGCATTGTAGCTGGTGTTTCATGCACTTGGCATTGTAGCTGGTCTTTCATGCACTTGGCATTGTAACTGGTGTTTCATGCATGTTTCAAGTAGTGTTTTTACTTTGGTCTAACTCTATACTATCCAGCAAGGACACCATGTCTTAAGCCGGCCATAGACGTCTTGATGCAGTTCCAATTTATCGTTAGATCGATGTCATCACGCACGGCCGGTCATGTCCAGAATCGACCACATACCCTTTGTGTGCTGGCATTTACTTTAGATGGGGTAAGGAGATCGAACTAACAAATTACGAACATGTCCGTAATTTGTTAGATCGATTTAAGATTTAAGCCGATTTAAGTTGGGTGCATTCGATTTGCAGCCATTTTTACAACACAAGCGCGCACGGCGGTCAATCTTCCGCAAAATCTAATTCTGTACCTGTGTAGTTTGAATGGGTGAGGAGCTTGTTAATGTTCTTATATAGAAAAGGAGGGACCTGCAGGGAAAGTTTGGGAACCACTGCCTTAAACATTCACTGACCAAAAAAATGCACATTTTGTAACATTTAGAAACAAAATAATTTGAAAAGTAGTGAATGTTACTATCAGTAAATATGGTTTTTGACCATGTTATCAAGTGAAAATAGTAAGCAGTTCTAAAAACAATCAAGCCAAAAATCCATCTTTGTAGCATTTGTTTCTGTCCTTCTGGAAGCACAATATGAACATCTACATGGAATGTCTGCCGGTGTTTACTTGTGCATGGATTTACAGACTGCATGCCTTTACAACGAAAATGAGCCAGAAAATAGCAATCACAAGCAAATAGTTGTGAGTGTTTTGCCATATTGAAAAATAATCTCGGAGGATATAAAATAAGAATTTACTGTTTCTGTGTAATACCCAGGGTGTAAAATGTGCTACCACAACACAACACTTCATAAACAGCAGTCTTCAGTTTCAACACTCCAGACTCTTAACATAAAGAAATTGAAATTGGAGTACAAGTAACAGCTTTTGGATAAGAAAAGAGCTATCACATTTAGTAAAGTGGCTCTTACAGATTATTATCAATTTAATTATAAGTTTATCTTTTATGAATGTGTATACATTACATAATTTGTTTTACTATTAAAAAGCCTTTTAAAAGTACTTGTAAATTTAGCAACAAATCACAGACTGTTAGGAACATTTGATGACTTTTTGTTAATGCCTGCAAATCAAATCATGCCTACAAGTCCTTATTTCTCTTCATGACTGTATATATATATATATATATATATATATACATATATATATACATATATACATACACACACACATGCACGCACACACACACAATATAAAAAGTCTACACACCCCTGGTAAAATGTCAGATTCCTGTGCTTTACAAAATAATACAAAGATAAATCATATCAGAACTTTTTTTAACTTTAAAAAAAAATAAAATAAAATAAAATAATTACTGCATAATTGTGCACACCCTGTTTTTCGATGTTTTGGGTATGAGTCTATCAGCATGGTACATTTTGGGTATGAGTCTATCAGCAAGGCACATTTTGAGTATAAGTCTATCATCATGGCACATTTTGGGTATGAGTCTATCATCATGGCACATTTTGGGGAGGGTCTATCATCATGCAACATTTGCGGGTATGAGTCTTCAGGCCTGGCAATTTTGGGGTATGAGTCTATCAGCAAGGCACATTTGAGTATAAGTCTATCAGCATGGCACATTTTGGGTATGAGTTATCAGCATGGGCACATTTTGGGTAGAATCTATCAGCATGGCCATTGGGTATAAGTATAAGCATGGACATTTTGGGTATAAGTCTATCAGTATGGCACATGTTGGGGTAGGAGTCTATCAGCATGGCACATTTTGCGTATCAGTCGCTCAGCATGGCACATTTTGGGTATGATGGTACATGGTACAATTTTGGGTGAGTCTATGAGCATGGCACATTTTGGGTATTGAGTCGATCAGCATGGTACATTTTGGGTATAAGTATCAGCATGGCACATTTTGAGTATAAGTCTATCAGCATGGCCACATTTTGGGTATGAGGTCTATCAGCATGGCACATTCTGGGTATGAGTCTATCAGCATGGCACATTCTGGGTAGGAGTCTTGGATGGATGCGTTCTTTGTTTGATACAGCTGACAAGCCCTAGGAGAGGGACACATTCCGGGGTACCTACATGTTTCCCTCGAACGTAAACGGAACCCATAACAGATTGTATAGTATAGTATATTGCTTTAATGTTTAATACTAAACCCTGACATGGCTAAGATCCAATCATACAATGTAAATGCGCACAAAGACCCTGAAGAAGCGGATACCCGCGAAACGCAAGCGTTCGGGCTAGTGCAATGTTTGTAAATGTAAATTTTAACCATGCTTGGAATTCTAGTATACCACTGATCTGGCTTTGTATTTGATAATTGCTAATTTTTGTATTTGACTTCACGATTTCACTGGGATAAATAAATTCAAAATTTTTTTCCGGATATTAATGCCTTAAAAGTCCCCTCGCTCCCTAGGGAGGCTCCCTGAAGTTAGTTTCCCTTAGGCATGCGTCTATCAACATGGTACATTTTGGGTATGAGTCTATCAGCCTGGTACATTTGGTATAAGTATTCGCATGGCACATTTGGGTATAAGTCTATCAGCATGGGCAACATTTTGGTATGAGTCTATCAGCATGGCACATTTTGGATAGTCTTCAGTAAGGCACATTGTGGGTAGGTCTATCAGAATTGGCAATTTTGGGTATGGTCTATCAGCCATGGCACCTTTGTAAATGAGTATCAGCAGGCACATTTTGGGTATGAGTCTATCAGCAAGGCACATTTTGTAAATGAGTATCAGCCATGGCACGCTTCGGGTTAGTCTATCCAGCATGGTACATTTTGGGTATAAGTCTCAGCATGGCACATTTTGGGTATAAGTCTATCAGCATGCCCATTTGGTATACGTATCAGCCATGGCACATTTTGGGTATAAGGTCCTCAGCATGGACATTTTTGGTATGGAGTTCTTATCAGCATGGGCACATTTTGGTTCAGTCTCTCAGCATGGAACATTGGGTATAAGTCTGTCAGCATGGCACATTCTGGGTATGAGTCTATACGCGGTGGTACATTTTGGTATGAGTCCATCGCATGGACAGTTTGGGGATTCAGCATGGCACATTTTGGATATAAGTCTATCAGCATGGCACATTTTGGGTGTGAGTCTATCAGCATGGCACATTTTGCGTATGAGTCTATCAGCATGGCACATTTTGCGTATGAGTCTGTCAGCTTGGCACATTGTGACGTGGCAAGATTTGCCCACTCTTCTTTGCAGAAACACTCTAAATCTGTTAGATTGCGAGGGCATCTCCTGTGCACAGCCCTCTTCACATCACCCCACAGATTTACAATCAGATTCAGATCTGGGCTCTGGCTGGGCCATTCCGAAACTTTAATCTTCTTCTGGTGAAGCCATTCCTTTGTTGATTTGGATGTATGCTTTGGGTCATTGACATGCTGAAAGATGTTCAGCTTTATGTTCAGCTTTCTAGCAGAACCCTGAGGTTTTGTGCTAATATTGACTGGTATTTGGAACTGTTCATAATTCCCTCTATCCTAACTAGGGCTGATGTTCCATCTAAAGAAAAACAGCCCCAAAGCATGATGCTGCCAACACCATGCTTTACTGTGGATATGGTGTTCTTTTGGTGATTATATATACATATATCAAAAACTATCCTAGTTCCTCCCCCCTCTCTACAGCCCCCCATACACCTTAAGATCGATCCATACAATCTCCATTAGATCTACCAACGACTGTGTAGTATAGTGGCCTCCCTGATAGAATACATAGGAAGGTTTAGAAAGGTCCTCATATTATATGCTTTTACTAGAACGAAATTTGATTGTACAGAAATTGTATGGAAAGATTGTAAGGTGTTTGGGGCCCTTTAGCAATTTAAAACTTTTTATTTTTATATGAACAAAGGAGAAATCCGCACTCCAACAATCCAAAAAAATGAATGAACTGCAAATGCCCACAAATATAGTCATGTAACTTCTTTCATAGCTAAGGTCGGGTGCATGGTCCACAGCAGGTCTATCTCAAGCCCTATGTATGCAGTAGTAGGTTGTTTGTTGAGCTGCACTCACAGACTAAGACATCTTCCAAAAATATGCTTAGATTTATTGAGATTTAAAACCAGTGATATAAAACGAAAATACATACATCATGTCACCCACAAGTTCAAGCCAGACCCCCTTTGACACATTTCACTCTAAATATAGCATCTTTGTTCCTCCCCTCAGCTCAGAAACTGCTGCCTGATTGTGAAAGCTTCTGAACTGACTGTCAAGAAGAACAAGTCAGTGACGTCATTACTGTCCTTCTACATACCTATAGAGGTATGTTTTCACTGTTGAAAACCGTTATATAGTGACATCTACATGCTACGAGTTACTATAAGTTACTAGAGACCACGGTAATGATAAGTATTGGCAGATTTCTTCAGGGTTTGACTCACTGCCATCATCGATGATGCCAACGAGGTGGGGGGGGGGGCGTAATTGACCTCCATGTCATGGAAGTGGCGCTGGCTTTTTCAGCACATCCCCAGCATCAAAGATGATTTTTAAAAAAGTGTGCCGCAGGCGAAATACTCAGGAGATTAATTAACCTCATTAAAGGCTGGCATCCTTTCTAAAGTAAGTATATATTTGAGCATTTAAGTAAAAAAATACAATAAATTTTTTGGGGGTTTTTGCTACTTTTGTGACTTGTGACTGTTGCAACATAACATAACATATATTTTAATTTAAATACTATCACTGCCAATCACTGCCTAAAGCCCCCCATACACGCTGAGATTTTTTGGCCAACCGATCGCCGAGCGCGCTCTCGCTTATCAGTCGGTGACCAGTCAGCCAAAAAATCGGGTGCTGATTTAAGCTCTTTAGTTTAAGATCGGCACCCAATTTTTTGGCTGACCGGCTGCCGACCGATCGACGAGCGTGCGCTCGGCCAAAAAATCTTTAGACTACAAAACAAAGCACTGATTATTAAATAACTTCAAAGTGAGTGAATACCAAGCCTTTTATCAGTACTTTGACTAAATAACATTAGTGTCATCACTTTGCAAAATTGTTTACAAACTATATTAAAAGAAAAATAAACCTTTTGCCATGTTTTATTGGTTTTTCTGTATAACAAAGAAAAATAACAAAAAGTAAGAAGAGCAAATCAAGTATCAAATCTTTGCCTTTGCCTTTGTTATAGTGAAAGTTGAGTACAAAGAAATGATTAACTGTAAAATGAGTTTAAGGAACAAAGAATATTCATTTTCTGGGGAGTTTTAAGAACAAAGGATTTTCATATTTTCTCTGTTAATTGTGGATAGGAATCACATTTAGCATGCGTTGATTCAAGTACATCACTAGATAAAAGCCTTCTCACAGTATATTACATATTATAATTTATGTAAAGGTCTGTTTTTTTACGATGTTAAGATCACTGTAAATTTAGAAAATCAAAAACGATGAACAAATTGGCAGCCATCTGCTATTTACTTAGGAAATTGTAAAAGTGAAGATATACAGAAGACGCATAATATTGAATTTCACTATAAAGTCATACATAGGGATACTCATAATGCACTCAAAGTATATATATATATCACTAATAATGCACTCTTTGAAGTATATATATATATATCACCCAGTGAAAAACTAGTGTACTGAAGTCAAGCATGTGAGCCAGTGAAACATTTTGAATAGCTGTTACTAAAGATAAAAAAAATTTGCTTTATTGAAAGTTCACACATTTCCCAAATATGAATTCCTATTGAACTAACATATGCTCCACACACCTTAATTTATCTTCAGTTTGCTAAGGACATTTTAGGTAGAGATGGTAAAAAAAATTTGTAAAAATTCGCTCATTTTGATCATTTCAAGTTAATTGCAAAGTCCCTGAACATAGCATAATCACCAAAATTGCTGGAAATGTAGAGAAGGGTTGGGGGTACACTACAAAAAAGTATTACTCTACCACAAATAGTACATGATTAGCAACATTTTGCTTTATAAAATGATCCATGTTCTGCATATAGATAGGTGAGATCTTTCATACAAAAGAAGTATTTTAGAAATGTTATCATTCAAATGGTACATTTTATTTATTTATTTTAATGTAATTTTTTTTTACATAATTGTGTGTTTCAAACATTATTATATTCAGGATATCTACTAGACCCTTGTACAGACATATGTTGGGAAGTTACAGACCTACAACATAAAAAAAATCCATTTAAGTCTATGGTGCACTTTTGGTACAGAAATCTGGACCTCACAAGGGAAGTTAATATATCAAAAAGTACTTACATCCATTTCAGAAGTTCTCTTTTTTATCAAAAGCATCAGATAGTGGGTCATGTACTTTGCTGCACAAAATGGTTATTGCATATTCTCATGTCTGCTCATCTTAGCCTGTATTACTATCTAGAACATTTCCTTTAGTGAAAAATTTTACTTTATCTAGACTTTAACAGCTATAACAAATATAATGTGTTATCTATCAATTCAGGACACTTAATTAAATTGAAGTCAGTTTTACAGACCATTACAATCCTAAAATCAATGTGATCATACAATTTTCAGGTACATATATGTACATACCATACCATTTTCACTAACATATCACATGGAGATAAATAATATCATATGAATCTCGATGCGTTTCACATATTTTTCGCTTCTTCAGGAGATAAATAATAAACTATGAATCACTATCACATAATAAACAATTAATTTATAGAAGTGCTTATAAGAAGGCAATTTGAATGTTCTCGTCCCATCCCTATTACTCACATGAAGTGCAGATGAAAACTCCCTATGTACCGATCAGACAGAATCCAGATAAGGATAAATGAAACCAGATAGGAAACAGTGGACCGAAACAATGGAATATTTCCAGAAACAGATGTAATGAGGATGAGTAAATATGATTATCATTATTATTTCATTAGCCAATCCCACTTAATAAACCTCCTATATAGGTTGGACCAATTAAATCAAAATTTGACTAATTAGATAAAAAACATATTATGCTGATTTCTTAAGAAAAAATTGTGATATAATATATGAAATTTAACTCCACTTAATATTGGATAATCACATTGTTTTTAAGATCCTAATGGTTTGTTTAACTGATTTTTATATATTTTTTTAAATTTTATAATTGTTACTATGCCGTTAAAGTCCCTGGATGAAATGGTATAAGAGGTCTTGGGATGTAGGCATATGACCTTAGATAAAAGGGAAAATCAACAATAGTAAATTACCCTTTAATCATAGGCTACATGGTGACACTAGCCCAGGAGATGTGCCATCAGCAACCAGGGCTTATAGGAGAGTCAAATTCCATTGGACATTTGAGGTGTAGAAAGCAAACAATAATCTTGATTGCATCATAAACGATGTAGTAAACTTGTCAATGACATCTCCACAAATCAAAATGAACTGAATGCAATTTTTTCGGAACTGAATAGGACCTAAATATGCATAAATGGTAGGTAGGATAACTACATAAACAGTGAGGTTGGGAGGTTTTGCCAGATTGTAATTACCATTCCAGGGTTAAAGGACAATGCAGAAGGCAATGCTAGATAAGGGTTAGAGATGGTCAAAATTTTCGACTAGCTGACTTTGTGATCTGATTGATAAGCCTCTGAAAATGGTATCATCACCAAAATTGCTGGAGATGTAGAGAAGGGTTGGGGGCACATGTATTTTCTGCATAGATTAGGTTAAAAATTTAAGTTGAAATTCCGATTTTTGAAATTTTGACCTGACTTTGAACTTAATTTGTGCAAAAACTATTTGTGTTAGAGACAAACTTTTTGTTTTGTGGTATACCCCCAACCCTTCTCTATATTTGGTGATGATATCATTTTCAGGGGATTTGCAATTAACTCGAAATCAACGAAATGGTTGAATTTTTGAAAAACAATTTGACCATGTCTATAAGGGTTGAGTTATGCATTGTAGATTTTATTCATAGAGAATTTGCTCTACCAATGGGCGTAATCATAAAGGTAAGGTATAGAAAGGCAATAGAAGCTTTTGTAATGAAAACCAACCTTACAACAACTCGAATATTCAAATATACGTTGAATATCTGCTATTTGCTATTGTGAATATGGCTGCAGATATTCTAAATTTCGAATAATCAAGATATTATGTACGGCAAGCTTATTGCCATGCATTGTTACAATATAATTGCAATGCTAAAATAAATACCACATGTGATCATTCACTTTAAAAACAATCATGATGCGATTATAATTCCAAATATAATTTTGCAATGCATGCTCAAAATTTATATTTATGAATATCAAATCAAATATTAATAGAATTATTTGCGAAATTTTGCGAATTTGAATATTGCCTGTGCCGCTCATCACTACTTAAAACCCTTAACTGAGGATTTTTTCTTGTTGCACAAGTAAAGCTTATTTTAAGGGGGTGGAGAAAGGATGGGGCTATAATATTGTTTAGATATAAAGTTATTTATTTTGATATGTGTTTTTTTGTTAAATGGAGACATTAACCCAATTTCTCAAAACGTGTAATGGATAATCAGAGAAGATTGCCCCCAGGATAAACACCCAGAGTGTGTATACCTTTACATTTAAATCCAAGGTGTCAGGTAACTGGTGTTTAGATTCACTTTGTTCTTTGCTCGCGCACTGTCCTCTTTGGACATAACCTAGCCATCTGCTGCTGCCCATGGAGTCTCTTTGGTCTCCCTGATTGTACACTGAGGGTACTTTATGTTGCGTATGGTCCTATAGAAACCTGTTCTACCGTTCACACTTGTGTAAGCTTCGTTATGCGTTGCCACATTGTGGTATCACAATGTTTCATACTTTATTTTGCATTTTTTGCGCTAGCATGAACATTTGCCATACACTTGCATTGGAAACACTAACCCAGAATATAATAAAGCATATGGTGTGTACAGTGTAATGCATGTGTTAGTACTTACCACTAACATGTGCTTTGCCATTACACAATGCAAGTGAGTATAGTGTGAAAGAACCCTGAGGCTTTTCATTTTAGATGAAAGTGGGAGAGGGCCAATTCCCTAGCCATAGTGAAAGAAGAGAGAAAGCAGTCAGTAGCATCTGGGTAGGTGAGTTTAACTGCTTATCTGTTACCCCTAACACTAAAGGACAATTGGCTCTTAACAAAAACGATTACCTAAAGAAAATTTTTGAGAATTATTCAAATAAGGGAATCTTTTTGTAATTAAAGAAAAACTCTTGCTGGCATTGATGGAGCCTTTCTGTATTGTCTGTGACTATTAAAGGTCAGCTGTCAAAATTACAGATATGTAGCTAGCATTTTACACACAACCATTTTCCCTAAGGCTGAATTCTCTCTGGTGGTTGGGAGCCACATGGTCACCCAAGGGCAACCAACCACCAGTAACCGCAGGCACTGAATTGGCAGCTCATTTTATTGAAAAAAAATGCTCTTAATGCATGACATAATTTGAGCATGGAACCTGAGTTATATATGTAAATACATAAAAATTATTAATTTATAAATAGTTAAACCTTGGTTTCAGTCCCCTGTGAAAGTGCCTTAGCAAAGATTGCAGAGTAATAAATAGATCATTTTTTATATGTAGAAAGATTATTTTTTATTAGTTATTAATTTAATCACAAATGCCTTTTAATTAAACATAGATCCCAGTAGGACTCCAGATCCCTGATTAGATCATGAGAGTGGAGATTACAGAGTAAAACAAAAAATCTTTTTTGTGTGAAAAGAATAATAGCGAACTATCAGCTATCTCTGAATTTTAATAATAATACCTTTTAATTAAACATTGTCTCCAGCGGGTAATAGAACTCTCTGCCTTTTCTCACCTCAATCTCAGGCTTTAGAATGAGTAGGTTGGTTTTAGGGGTTCAGGGAGCTGTAAGCTGTATCTGTCCAGGGTTTCTTTCTGTAATATCCTGTTTTTAATGTTGGCTGTGCCCTAGAGGCAGACATTTTGTAAAAGGTCCTTACTACACTGCTCAAAACAACAAAGGGAACACACAAATAAGGCATCCTAGATCTGAATGAATGAAATATTCTTATTAAATACTTTGTTCTTTACATAGTTGAATGTGCTGACAATAAAATCCCACAAGAATTATCAATGGAAATAAGATTGATCAACCCATGGAAGTCTGGATTTGGAGTCGCAGTCAAAATTAAAGTGGAAAAAAACTATGCTTAATATCCTTAAATCAAGACAAATTTAGTCTCAGTAGTGTGTGTGGCCTCCACGTACCTGTATGACCTCCCTACAATGCCTGAGCATGCTCCTGATGAGGTGGCGGATGGTCTCCTGAGTTATCTCCTCCCACACCTGGACTAAAGCATCCCCCAACTCCTGGACAGTCTGTGGTGCAACGTGGCATTGATGAATAGATGGAGCAAGACATGATGTCCCACATGTGCTTAATTGGATTAAGTTCTGGGGAACAGGTAGGCGAGTCCATAGCATCAATGCCTTTGTTTTGCAGGAACTGCTGACCTATTCCAGTCACATGAGGTTTAGCATTGTCTTGCATTCGGAGGATGGATTTGCGCAAAACACACAGTGCTCGTACTGGCTAAGTTCACAGAATAAAGAAGAGAAGCAGTTTTGCGAATATTTGCAAATAATTGCCAGCAATTGCGAACAGCCACACATGATGTAAGGCAAATCTAATTTTAGGAATTCCGAATGTTCCTAACTATATTCGCGGAATTACGAATATACCAAATGCGGCTCAACACTATAAAACATCACCAAGGTTCTAATTCTTCTCTATTTGAAAAAAAAAAAAAAAAAACTAAAGTTATATCTAGAGTCCTGCTTTAAAATAAAGAGACATAAAAGTCGAGCCATTGGTTTAATGACTTAAATTCATTTCTTAAATGAAGCTCAGTAACGTCTTTCAGCTATAGTAATGGCCTGCAGAAATGGCATATGAGGCAAATTTTAATCCTCTTTGTGTTCCAGTCTTGATAGTTCAGATGCAATTACAGAATTGCTAGTAAATGTGTTATTTTTTATTTTTTTATCAAAGTTAAACATAAAATATAATTATGCTAGGACAAAGCAAAAATAATGCATTTTTCTGTATTATTATATTATTCTGTAATATGCAGTTAAGCTTAGTGATTCTTGTGGACAAATAGTTAATAAAGTAGTTTTTCAGTCCAAAAGGATAATATTGTAATAGCTTTAATGCCGTAATACTGATAAGCTTTGTACTCTCTTTTTCTTGTACTGTGCACATATTATAAGAACATAATAGACCTTTCATCTATAAAGCAGAGGCATACAGAATCTTCTTACATTGTCTTCTGACATGTTCTGCTTAATTGTGAGTCCTAAAAACATGGGCGGTCCATAAAAACTGATTGAGCTGGCTATAGGTTTTTTACTGAGGCTATTAAACCCTTTGGGCCGTTTTACACCACGTTTCCAAAGCAAGCTGAGCAATATAGTCATATTAACATCAATGGTGTATGAGGCACCACAGTGAATGGTACCACAGGTCCTTTGCAAGTGCTGCATAGTAACACAGGTTCATTTAGGATGTGAATTTGGAAATTAATGGTACCACAATGCAATAATGCCTACATGGTTTTCCATGCATTACACAAATACAAGTACCTTGAAAGATTCCTTAGATGTACATGGACAGATACTGAAAAAGCTGATCACCTGCAATTGAATCTCTCCACCACAATTTGTGGAAGCCATTGCAACACCCCCC
>CM070034.1:151512951-151524313 GCA_036250615.1 Ptychadena robeensis
CCCCATTCATCATTACACTGCAACAAATGTTATGTGTTGCCACATGTTCCCGACAGCACCATTCCGTCCAGCACTGTCCTGTCAGTATTGCACTGGACACTGGACAATGAGACACCTCCGAAGATGAGGTAGCCCGCAGATTCAAAACAGGACTGCGGGTGTGCAGCTAAGACAATGCAGAGTGCTCACTGTCTCATTCAGCAGAATGGGAAGTGTCCTCTCATATACATACAAGCCCTTAGACTTATATCTTCTTGTTTATCTTTGAAGCCGGTTTAAATACATCGTCTTATCGTGCATTATCACAATCATTTTGCATTAATATTTGACACAATTTTACTGTCTATTGCTCTTCATTACTTTACAAAACTAGTTTAATTAGAATTGTGGAATATTTATATTTATACCTTTTGTGAACAACAACTTCCTTAATTCATAAATTAACAATAACATGTCACTAGGTAACTGCTATTAAATCTGTAATTATTTTGAAATGTGATGGCTTACTAGATTTCTGTCTAAATGATAGGTTTAATCGAACAATAGCCTGACTAATATTCCATGTAAATGTCTCAGCAAATGAATTTCTAGTGTTTATCTGAAGCAGCCTCTTTGGTCATTCTTCACTTGTTCATCTTCATTAGGAAATATTTATTACATCTGCTCACATACAGAAGCCAAATCAGAGTACTGTTATCTTGCTTGCCTTGCTTTTATTAGTTGACACATCTAGATATTACATCCTTTAAAATGATTTGAAGGCTCTTTTGTAAAAACTTCATGATAGTTTGCATTAAAAAAAACAGATTCTGTTCCCAGTACCCATCCAGACAGTGACTTTATTGTCACAGTAGTCATAATCCATTCAGCTTTTACCAAGTAAATGTGGGTACCCAAGTAAAAAAAGAAATTTCAAATTTAACTGAAAATCCCCTGAACATGGCAGCATCACCAAAATTGCTGAAGATGTAGAGAAGGGTTTTTAAGTTTTAAATTTTTGTGTTAAAATTGTGAATTTCGAAATTTGTTTTTGCCAAAACACTAGTACTGGGTGGGCCATTTATATGGATACACCTTAATAAAAGAAAAACAATGGTGTGCTTGGTTTTAATGTAACTTTATTCTTTCATGAGTTATTTACAAGTTTCTTTACACTTATAAAATGTGTTCAATGTGCTGCCCATTGTGTTGGAGTGTCAATGCAACCCTCTTCTCCCTTTATTCACACACTGATAGCAACACCGCAGGAGAAATGCTAGCACAGGCTTCCAGTATCTGTAGTTTCAGGTGCTGTACATCTTGTTTCTTCACAGCATAGACAATTGCCTTCAGATGAGCCCAAAGATAAAAGTCTAAGGGGATCAGATCAGGAGACCTTGAAATTGCTACATGATGATGAGTTTCCCTGTTTATTCACTGAAGCTGGAACGTTCCCTGAGTTTTTCCAGCAAGGTGCACCACCACATTATGGGTGTCAGGTCCGAGCATTCCTAGATGAACAGATTCCTGGGAAGTTGATTGGTCGTTGTGGGCCAGTTGAGTGGACCCCAAGGTCTGCCCATTTCTTGTGAAATTCCCAATAAATTTGATGTGTCACATGACCCTCTTTCTATTGAAAAAATTAAAGTTGGGTTCAAAATGGCTGACTTTAAAATGGCCGCCATGATCACCACCCATCTTGAAAAGTTTCCCTCCTCACTTATACTAATGTGCCACAAACAGGAAGTTAATATCACCAACCATTTCCATTTTTTAAGGTGTATCCATATAAATGGCCCACCCTGTAGTGTTCCCAAAACCCTTTTCTAGATTTCCAGCAACTTCAGTGATGATACCTTGTTCAGGGGCTTTGCAATTATCATTTAAACTAATAAAAATTTTGTGACCATCTCTAGTATCAATCCCATGGTCCATCACTAGAGCAGAATGATAATCTTTGCTGTGATATGGCTCCAAGGATGTGGTTGGGCGCAAGATTAAAAAAAACGTCAAAATTAGGATTAATTTCCAGTGGTTATAATTCCACAGGATGATTCCACTTTTTCATCAAAATATTGTAATTTTTTGTTTAGTTACTATATGTAAGGCTAAGGCTCCACTTGGAGCGAACACCCAATGTGCCTGCTTCCACTGCTGCGGATTTTCAATTTTTTTTTGTGCACTGCACCGAAATCCATGGCTCAAATGCGTGCCCATGCCAGGCATAGATTTCGATGGACGTGGATTGGGAGCGGGTTTTAGTAAAAAAAAATCTAAATCCTGCGGGCACACCGCAGCTTCATGGTGGAGCCTTAGCCTCAATGTGTTTTCAGCTATTTTTGAAAAGTAAGAATTTTGCAGTCAATATTTTCGTTTCCATTGAAACTCATTTTACTGGATTTGACCATTTCTATTGAGCAGATACATGTGGCAACTCCAATGTCATGCACACAACTAAGAGACAAGATTATTTATTCATCTTGCAGATAGAATGAAACAGAATAAACTACCTAGCATTCTATAAAAGCTCAACATTTTCATTTTAGATGGGAAAAGGTTGAGAACTTTTGTTGAGCTTTCATTGTTGTGTTCCTACCAACACAGGTAATGAAGTTACTCTCATATTGATACATGCTTTCAAAGGGATGGCAAAACGCAGTTTCTGTCCCAAAGACACAATTGCAAGTAAAATAAAAACTGTATACCTCACACATACATAAACTGGGTTGACCTTCTGTGTTGGGTTTCCCATGTGTTGAGCAATCATATTCCTACATTTGGGCCAACAAGACAACATCTGTAAAATAGCGCGTTCGTTTACGGAACCGCCATTTATCTATAGAACAGAAAATCGTTGCTTAAACAAGAGATTTGTTTATTATCTCAAAAAGTTACAATACAAAGAATTAACATACAAAAATCCTTACCCTAGCTAACTCTAACAGCGCGTGATGGTCTTACAGCGAGCGACAGCATGGTGGTCCTTCTGTGTCCGACACACGTGCTCATCAGCATCAGACACAATTGCAAGTAAAATAAAAACGGTATACCTCAAACATACATAAACTGGGGTGACCCTTGGTGTTGGGGTTTCCATCTGTTGAGCAATATTATTCCTACCGTTGGGCCAAAAGGACAACATCCCAGGAGGCAGGGCTTTTTTCCACTCCTTCCGGCCAAGCCGAAATATCACTGGCTTGAGGAATATTGGGTAAATAAAGAATAGTCCAGCCCTGCACATTTTGTTGGAAGATGCTGTATATTGACTTTATATGTGAATAGCTGAATGTGACCCTTTCTTGTTTTTTTTCTGTCTTTCCAAAACCATTCGCGCCTCTTATGGTCTGGTGTGTATTATAGGGTGCAAAATATAGTAGATTTCTATGTTGGTCCACTATAATATTATTAATGCTTTAATCTTTAAACATCCAGTCATTTCCTTGTTATCTCTTAGTTTCAAATTCGTTTAAGAATAGTTGTTTTATTGCTGATCTAAAAAAATGTTGACTGAGTTAAAACTATCTTTATATACCTTTGTTTTTTTATGTGTAAGTCATGTATTATTTCCTTAATACTCTTTTATTTGAATAAATTAAGTAAAGTTTCTCTAGGGTACCTCTAATGGATTTTTTACTGCAATTCATTAACTCAAAGCGTGACATTGTGTTGTGTTATTTTATAGTATTGTCTTTCATAGCTATAAATTTACATAGCACCTGCCAATTTCAGCTGTACAGTTTATGCTTGGGATTAATAGCTAACCTCATAAAACTTGAACTGGACCAATAAACTATTTCACTAGACAAGACAGTTTCCTTGCTACTGTCTTCTCATGAACCTAATGGCAATGCATTATAACTTTGAGGATGACCCTTTTATGATTATGGGCTACTACTATAATCAAAGTTTATACAGTATGTGTATGAGCTTTGACATATATTATTACACAGATATTAACAAATATTATTACTGATAACATCAATCAGTAAGGTGACTCCTTGATTCTGCTACTCCTGCTTCCAGTTATTTACAGCTGTGTTTAGTTATCTCTAAAGTTAGAGGCATAGTGGATTTCTTCAGGTACAATTTAGTAAGTAAGAACGCTAGAAAACAAATATAGCCCAAATATTTAAAGACCAGTTGCCGAATATATGTTACATTTAGGTTCTTGAGATTAGATATATGCTTATTAGTATGAGCATGTGAAATTGCAAGTGCAGTGAATATATCACCTGATATTCCCACAGTCATTGCGCCTATGTCCTTGTGTGTAAACATCACCATGTGACATCATGACATTGAACAGTGACTGTGAGAACAGCAGGTAACATATACAATGCACTTTCAAATTCATATTCACATACTTAATGCTTAGTATGAGCATATGGAATTGCAAGGGCAGTGTATATATTGCCTGCTGGGACCCCCCCCCCCCCTCCTATCTTCTGGGACTTGCTGCATATTGGTATTTAGCCAGAACTAGGGGCACTATGAGACTCATAGAGCAGAGTGTGGAGAAAAGTTTGCTTTGCCTCTCCTACCCATTGATTATGTAAATAGAATGTTTCAGGGCGAGGAGGGGTAGTTCTGAAAGCTAGGAGTGGGAGTCTCTGTGGGTTAGTCTCTATGCTCTCAGCAGTGTCTCTACTCCCAATAAGCATACCAGTATACATTCACTCTATGTAATACAGAGGCCTATTTTATTGTAAGGGAGTGGAACATTTAGGACTGCACTTGTACTATGAATAATGGAAATGAGACTATATCAAATCAGACTGTATGCGTACAGTCTTTATTAGGTCTTTTCTTGGTTGTCCTTTCTGCTTCAAAACATCTTCTTCCATTTTGCTAATACAATTCACTTAGATCATAAACAAGCAGACATGAGGCTGTGTATCATGCCAGGTATAAATTCAGAATACTATGAGACACTGTCTGTGCTTTCTAACACTGATGGGTATTAATTTCTGCAGGCAGAAATCATCCTTAAGAAGCCTGTACTAAAGCTGTGTGCCTGAACTGAATGCCAGATTATTTTTACACCCCAGCTGCTAATGAAAACTGCCAGTCATGATTAAACATACTGCACTTCAGTAAATTATGTCACTTAAAAATCTGTGGCATATTCAAACAGCCATTGACTGGGAGCTGAATATTTACTACGTGCTCTCTTCATTCTGTGTCTGCGCCTAATAAGCAGTCTACTGTGGAAAGGCAAAGCAAATATCCACAGTTCTGTGTATTGTGCCAATGTATGCATTAAAGCACACCTAAACTCACATAATACTTTATCTCTTTCATTGGCAAACATCCCATTATGCAGATTATCTGTTCAAAAAATAATTTAATCCTTATCTGTATTTAAAAAAAATTTCCTTGCCGCTCCAAAATTCTGTTCAGAAAACACAGTATTAATAATTGCTTCTTATACATACTGTCAGGAAGTGCATCCATGTCATCATGTCCCCTGTACAACCCTACAAAGCTATGTCTTCTCACTGAAAAGCATTATCTAGCGCCTTCTGTGACCATACATATTACTGCAATCCATTAACCTCACTAGCGGTTTGCCCGTTTTACGCTGTTTTCACTGGTGCGATACAGACAATCAAAGCCTGGGACACTGACGCCCCTCCATTATCAAGGAGGTTTATGGTAACGCTTCCCCCTGCCTCCACCTCTTTGGCATCACCATTGATGCTGAAGAAGTGGCACCTGAATTGATTATGCCCGATCCCACTTTGGGCACAGTTTGTTTTGTAAACAAACTCTGTCCGTATTGGGTCCACGCAAACTGCTAGGGAGGTTAATAACCCCCAGAGGACTGGCATCTACAGAAGAAAGAACATGCAAATTTCTACAGATGAGAGAGCACAGCAGGCAAATATATTTTTTATAATTATGGAATGCTTCTTCACCATTGTAATGGCTCAGAAGGAATTTTTCTTTTTTACTTTTTGTACACAAATAAAAATACTGTATTTTGGACCATAAGACACACTTCTTCACCCCCAAATCGGGGAAATAGTGCCTGTGTCTTATGTCCAAATGCGCGCTTGGCTTCCCGCCAACTTCCCAGGCTGTAAGATGACGGATTTGGCCACAGCTGTATCCCTCATCTGTACTGTACTGTTTCTACCAGCATGAGCCCTGCTGATAGAAGCGTACAGAGCAGGAAAGACAAACAGCCACAGCTTCCATGTTGTCTGCCTGGTAACAGTGATCACTATTGCAAGAAGGGAGACGAACAGTGCAGAATCCCCCCCCCCCTCCATCTTCTGGCCTGAATGTGCTCTCTAGTGACCAACATTGTGTGGCAAAAAGTATGTCATATACAGATGACTAGATATATATATATCTATAATATTATAGTTAGTTATAGTAGTATTATACAGTGGGGAAAATATTTATTTGCCCCATATGATTTTGTAAGTTTGTCCAAGTGACAAGAAATAAAGTCTCAGAACGTATATTTCAAGATTGGTAGGTATTTGTAGATACAGTGGCAATCAAAGGAAAATCGTGAAAAAAATACTTTTAAATAAGATAGCAGATTTTGGTCATGTTCATTGAGTGTAAAGGGGTAAGTGTTTTGAACCTCTAATAAAAAAGGACGTAATACTTGGTGGAAACCCTTGTTTTGCAAGCACAGAGCTTCAAACGGTTTCTTGTAATTGATTACCGTTGCGCACATTTTAGGAGGATGTGGTGTCCACGCCTCGTTTGAGATCATCTCTGAATCCTAGGTTTCGAGGTGTCCTGTGCGTGCAACTCTGAGCTTGAGCTCCTCCTAGGTTTTCTATTGGAGTTAAGGTCCAAAATGACTAGGCCAACTCCCTGACCTATGGGCTTCTTCTTGAGCCACTCCTTTGTTGCCCTTTTGCGTTGTTTGGGTTCATTGTCGTGCTGGGACGACCCACCACGACATTTCGGTTCCTGGTCGAGGGAATGGGGTTGTTGTCATCAGGATTTCACGATACATGGCTCGTTCCATTGTTCCTGTTAATGCGATTAGAGTTTCCTGTGCCGTAACAGTAAAAACACCCCCCAAAGCAAAATGTTGCCACCCCAGCCTTGACGGGGGACGGTGTTTTGGGGGCCATCGGCAGCATTTTTCTTCTTCCAAACACACGAGGTTGAGTTATGCCAAGAGCCTATTTTTGGTACGTCATCAAGAAAAGACCACAGCACCTTCGCCTAGTCACTCTCTTCATGTCAGGTGTTTCATCTGCAAACGTCATACGGGTGACTCGCACAATGTGCCTCTTCCGGATCTACTGGAGGACCTTGCGAGTGACCATCCTAGCAGATCATCGTTATCCATCTAAAAAAAAATCTATCTATCTAAATCTATCCTGATGCAGTGGTAATGTAGTTCCACATGGTTTTTCTTGGTTGACTGTGGTCCCCTGGCTAATTGGAAGGTCATTAGACTAACTCCTCCGTTGTAGTCGACCATCGCCCCCCCACCAGCTTCTTCCCTTTCGCTCCCAGCCTTCATGCTACTGGGTCTTTTGTAGCCCATTCCAGCCGTGTGCAGTTCTACAATTGTGTCTCTGACATCCTTGGACAGCACTTTGGGCTTTCCACCTGTTGGGACTTTTGGAGTCCTGCTTGATTTATTTGATCTGATGACAGATGACTAGTTAAGACAGGGGATCCTAGAATGATGTGGGTGACTAATTTCGAGTTAGACGTGTCCTCCACTCTGTGGAGCCATAAACATCTTAAGGGTTGGTATCTGGTTCAAGATACTTATTTTCACTCAAGGAATGCAACTCATTGCTAGCTTTAATTTAAGTTTATTTTGTCAATTTTCCTTTTGATCCTCGCGACACATGGCCACTGTTACAATAAACCTACATTGAAAAATGATACTCGTTCGATACTTTTCATATTTTTGTCCGTGGACAAACTTACAATCATGAGGGGTCAAAATAATATTTCCTCCCTGTATAATACAGTTTGACTAGCTCTGAGCTTGGTACTAGCTACTGGTGGCTAGTGCTTCACATCTTAAGCCAATCTTAAGCCACATCGTAAGCTGACATTAGTTTAGGGAGAGCCACCAATTTGCCCTTTTAATATATTCAAGTGTTACCTCGCTTATTGCCCATAAAAGCTCTTTCTAATATTGGCTTCTCACACCACAGTGCAGCCAGGGATGACAGCTATATTTTTCTGCTCACAAGTTAGAACCTTACATTTGCTAAATAAAAACTATGTCTAGTTCTGTAGATTATCTGATGGGATTTGGATACTATCCAGTCTTCTTTAGAAGTAGAACAGAACATTTTCTTACAGGAATAAAATAATGTAATTTGTCATCTACTTCACTTTCAAGTTTGATTTATGGCACAGAAAAGGTCTTATCAGATATTATTTACAAAATTGTTACATAAACCAAGAGAGGATTGTTTTAGTTTGGGTAAAATTCCCTTTTTACTGAATGATTGAAATCTGATTGACTATGTTAAGGGGTAAATTTAAATTGCAAAGTTTAGTCTTTAGGCTTGCCCCCATTTTAATTTACAAATGCTGGTGTGTTATTAATGCATTTTCTGCCCTATTGGCTGAGTTAAATGCTGCATCCTATGGGAAAATGCTTCCAAAAATTAAAAAAGCATTTTTCCACATTGTGTGACACAATGACCCCAATATTGCCTGTGTCACTGGGCAGAGTGCTGGATGGGAGATATGTGGGACCCCTGTATCTCAGATTCACATTCTAAGGTAAAACCAGTAGTGTTTTATTTGCAAGGAACTCTCATGTCCCTCTGCTGATGTTTGTAAGTTGTGTTCTGAGGCTGGTTTTACTGGGAATCTGCAAGAGCAGGGTGGGGCAGTTTCCCAATGCCAGATTCAGTTTTCCCCTTTCCCAATCAATAAATTTTTTATTCTATGTATTGTGAAAAAGATGTTAGATTTGGAGGAAATAAACATATAACCTTTTTGAGTGTTAAAATACTTACCAAAATTTTACACCTTGAAACCCCAATTGTTTTTCCCTTTTCAATGCATTGTGGTATAAATCCTCACCTATTTGTGAGGTTGGTGTACCAGAGATGTTGACACCATGGATGTTTTGTATAATTTCCTTGTACTTTGTGAATACAAATTAATGTATACCTTCTTCTTTTGTCAGATAAACATCAATAGTGATGGGGTGTGTGTTTGCTGTGAAATGCAACATCAGACATCAGGCTGCAGCAACCCTGGAGAAACCTTGAAACTTAACCCTTTGCAAGAGTGCAGTGCTGTGAGGTTAACACTTAAGGTAAGCTAAAGTCTTTTGGTAACTTTTTTGTTAGTCATCTAATAATTCATGAACAACCAATAAAAAATTAGGTACATGCTAACAGCAGGCAAGGGCCATGCAATTATTACTCCCCAAAGCCAAGGTTGCAGAGGGGGTATCAGGGACAACCTTTGAGACAGCAACAGTGGTACCTCTGACCTACAATCAGAAACGTCAGCCTTTGGGAGCATATACTGTAGGCACATATGAAAGAAAGCAGAAAACCATGCCTGAGGAATTCATAAGAAATTCAGGGATATCAATATTTCAACTTCGAACTTTATGTAAAACCTACTTCCAATGCGTTTTTATGTTCCCACAACTCATTCCTACATTTCCAACAGTTTTAATGATATAACTGTATACAAACTGATTTCCAAGAGGAACCTTTCGGGGTAAAGATAAATGTAAAATTATACTGTTTTCATGGCTGTCATTATTACTACTTAGTATGGATCCCACTCTAAACAATCATGCAGACAATAAAAAGAACTAAAGACTCAGAATCGGCATGCCAGCTCCCATAGTTCATTCCTAATAAATTTCCATAAAGAACTCAGAAGCAATAGGATTTTCCAGTTTTGCTAATAAAACAGCAGCAACAGCTATGCTTGTGTGGGTGAAGCTGAAAATAACAAGATAGTGAGTTCATAAAAGTTTATATAATATTTGAAAAGGGAAGAAATGAAAAAGAAATAGAAAGCCAACTTTTTAATGTCAGACTTTATAAAACATTCTTAAAGCTAGCCATACACGTGTCGGATTCCATGTCCGATCGATTCATCATCCGATCGATTCCGGCGATTCTGCCGGGAATCGCAGGTGTGATCAATCGGCCAATTAAGAGTATCCATCGCAGCATACCACCTTGTCCGAGCGGATTCCGGCACGATTCCGTGTGCGATTCCACCTCCGATTCCACCTCACAAATGACAACTCCCCCTGATCCGGGCAGAATCGGATGAGAAAGACCAACATGTTGGTTCTCCGTCGGATCCGATTCTGAGCCCCTGAACGATCGGACCTGATCGATCGGACAAGGTGGGCTGCATGCGATTCCGGCACGATCGTTTCGCGTGCACGCGCCCGGAATCGATCGTGCCGGAATCTGGTGCGAATCCGACACGTGTATGGGGGCCTTAAGACAGAGACTATTCAAGGTGTGTCTATGTGCAAAATACAACAAGCAGAGCTCCTGTTCAATGGGAGATATTGTCTATTTCTAATAGAATGTTTCTTTTAAAGCAAAAATGAATATCGATCAATGTTTCGCTCATGAAGAGCCAATTATTTTTGTCTGTTAGAAGGTTGATATCGGTAGTGCTTGTTGCTAGGATTTTATTGCTGACAAATATGTATTTGAAAGATAAAGCCGTGTTTGTCCTTTATGGCCCCTCAAGGGCATTTCTTTATGTGAAAAGCGAACTTCAACAATGTGAACTTGACCAGAATATTTGAACTTGTGGATTCCACTTTTAGATGTTGAAACCCAGTCTCCAATACCAAGAATTGTTTTGTAAGCCTCTATACACACACATTGTATGACCTGTATACTATTTTATTGTGTAGATAAAAAAGACTTTACCCTAAGCCTAGGTACATGCGTACCTAGTAAATTACTAAATAGTCTGGCATTGCAGGTACAAAGAATCAGAGGTGTAGTTTGTAAATATATAAAAGGTCTTTATTAACAAAGATTGGACCAGAATATATAGCAAATCAGTGCATATAAAAAGTGGATAAATCGGGTGTGTGGCTCAATTCCATGCAAGGATGGCCAGCTCCGCAATTTTAACAACCAGTAATTAATATAAAACAAAAATCCGTCACATAAATAGAGTGTTATAATATCACTGAGCCACAGAAGCTCCCCACTCTCCTCCGACGCGTTTCGCCATATTAGGCTTCATCAGGGAGGCACATGGAGTGGCATATCTATGTTAAAAGGTTCAGACAGTTAAGATACATTTCACATCAATATATATAACATTCTGTACATTATATGATCATTACCTACATAGCAAGGCATAGAACGTCTATGTCTGTAACGGTATTGTAGAAAAGCTGTGGATCAGACTCCCAAAC
>CM070034.1:151531827-151542876 GCA_036250615.1 Ptychadena robeensis
CATTTTGATTGCCCCCTCTGATCCCCCCTGTCCAGAGTTACAGTACCGTATCTTTGGAGGATGCCTTATTTTCGGGGGTGCCTTATATTTCAGAGTGAGGCAAAAATGTAAGGGTGCCTTGATTTTAGAGGATGCCTTATTTTCAGGGAAACAGGGTAGCAAAATGAAAATAACGTTACAGATGTCTTCCATGTTTATTTTAGAAAAACAACTTAAAATGTGCAATAAAATGCCATAGTTCCTCTTTATAGATAATCCAAACAAATATATTTGCACAGTATGAGCTTTCTTCATGGGTCTTCTTAGCTGGAAATTCGAAAAGCTGAAGATTTACTACCCTCCTTTACATCCCCAGTATTCCTCAAACTAAAACATCAACTTTCGATAATTTATTAAAGCATCCATAAAGAATTCATCTTTTGTAGAACCGGAAAATTTTAAGCTATATTTTATACCTATGTCAGAGGAAATGAATAAGAAAGTTACTTTTGTTAGAGAAACAATAGTGTGTGGGGAGATTCTGCTGCCATCACTGAAGCCGCTGGAGTTTTAAATCATCTAAGAAAAAAACAATCTGCAAGAAAGGCGGTTATTAAGGAAATAGAACATCAGACAGAAAATTCACTTGTCTGTGTCACTGGCAATGTACTCTCCATGAAGGATGATTGTTATCTGCTCATTCTGGTTGTCCCAAATCTGTCTGCACTTTTCACTGTGGACTATCCTGGGACTTTTCTAAATTATCCTCTGACCTCAGTAGACATATTCACTTCAAAATCAATATGACAAACTTCTGCCCAAGCCTTGGTGTATACTTTTCATCTCCAAAAAAAGTAGTAATGTGGTGACCTTTGCTAGTGTACTTTATGCTGTTTTAAAAGTGGAAACAAAGCTAAAACAACATATTTTTATATATTGTTATTCTACAAGCCTCTTGCTGTGTCTTCTGATTGGAAGCAAAAATAATATTTTGCTCTTCCTTCCAGAAACACATTTAGCATGTTAAAATAACTGATCACTGTATTGGAATACAAAAGAATCTAATTTTATTTTCAAATTGCTTTAAAAATACCAATTGACCCCTCTACACTCACACAGTTTGATAAAAAAAACAATAACCGTAAGCATACCTTTTAGGTTTGAAACTTGAGTTGGCATACAGTTCACTTGCCGTGTCACGCTCTATATTGAAGATTGGAGTCTATGCCCACATATTGCACATCCTAAAGAATGTGTCAGGTCTACGTGAGATACTAAACAGTACCTTTCGGTCCCTTTTATTTGTGGCCAGGGGGAGAAATGTCCCAATGTCATTTGTGGGGAAACATTTGTGATTAGTGAGGAAAATAAATGCAAAATATGCCTCATGTTGTGGGAGCAAAATAGACTAATGTCCATGATTAGATGGGGCAATGGCCATTGTCAGAGGTCTGTAAAGAAAAATATGTCAATAGTTAGAAGAAAATGGCAAGTGTTAAGCTAGCCATACACCGGTAAATTCCTGTGCAATTGACCCCCGATCAATCACAGCGGGGTGACGTCACCAAGCTGTGATTGATCAGGGATCAATTGAATGGAAATCAATGTGCACCACATGGGCACATCGATTACTGTTCAATGGGGACCTCCGGGTAGCCGTTCTCCCCAGCTTCCAGCGTGTGAATCCGAACACGCTAGAAGCTGGGCAGAAAGCCAGATTCAGTATGAATGCTGGCTCCGCCCCCTTCATACTGAGCCTGACGGCTGTGCCGGATGGAAGAAGGCAGAGCCAAAGCTGTTCCTATACTTTACATGAAGATTGAACTGGGTTTTCCAACATGTTGAAACCCTGTTCAATGGAGTACCTTTGAGCGGGCTCTATTGAACCCGCTCGAAGGAAAGCACACACAGGTAGGATTGTAAGCAGATTAGAGTACAATCAATCACCGTGATCGCCCATGTTGAATTATTGTACTCAAATCTTTTTACAAATCTACCCGTGTGTGCCTAGCTTTTGAGTGCTTAGTTCTTGCTTCAGAGGATGGAACAACAGAGGGTGAGGGGCAGTTGTGACAAGGGGTCAATTATGAACAACAGTGTCCTGAAGCCTCCTGAGATGGGGCTGTGGCTAATCAAGGAGACCAAGCAAGGGAGAGCTACATGACCCTATTCTAGGGGAGAAAAGAGAAAGAAGGGTAAATACACAAAAAGAAGAAATTCAGCTCTGCGTAGTATGTTGGCGCTATATAAATAAATTATAATAATAATTAGTACTCTACATATCTGTACAGTGTCTTCATCTGTAACTGTGGCATCACTAGGTATGATGCTATTGATAGTGCTAGTATGCAGGAAGTGCAGGAAGTGCATTTCTGCAGTGCAGCACTGTGAATTGGCCACTATTGTAGACTGCACTAAACTAAACTGTACTAAATTACAGGCTCTTGGTCCGGCCCCTCTGTCAAACTTAAGAAGCCATTGTTGCCCACTAGTCAAAAGTTTGCCCACCCCTGTTCTAGATATTCTATATAGTGTAAAATCCTGACTTCTACTTAACTACTAACTACTGTTAGAAGTAAACATGAAGGGAATTCTACTTTCCTCCTCTTTTAAATTCCCACGGTTGGTGTCACCCAGTTTGGAACTTAAGTATGTAGTATGGGATTAGACCAACATGGAAAGATCCACTGTTGAAATGATTGATTATAACTTTTTTAATTGCTTTTTTCACTTTTATTCAAATTTTTGTTAAATTAAACTTATAGCCCAATAACTTTTTTTTATTAAAAACGAGCAAGGAAAGCCTAAACCATTGTAATTTTCAGTAGGTAGATTATTACCGTATTTTCCGGCGTATAAGACGACTGGGCGTATAAGACGACCCCCAACTTTTCCAGTTAAAATATAGAGTTTGGTATATTCTCGCCGTATAAAACTCTTCCAATGCACGCCAAATAAAAAAAATGTATGTCTACTCTGACTTCCAACCCACAGATCTCCAACACCCTTAGAAGTCTGATCTTTTTTTGTATTAGTAAGGATAGGATAAGTGAAAGCATGTATGCCGCAGAGTAGTGCTTTATGCTCATAGGGAAGCAATATTTTATAGAGGGCTTTTAGTAGGAAGGATTGTGCTCAGAGAATTTGCAATGCAAAAATTTGCATGGATATAGTCTTAGGGGTAAACTAGTAAACCACACAATTTCAAGGTTCTACCATGGAGGGGTTTAAAGATATATGTGTTCAATGTAGGCAAGTTAAATGTTGCATATAGGAGTATATCCCTGGCCATGAAAAAGCATTGTCTGGTGGCTGGAATTTAGCTGAAATGTAACTTACAAGTATTGTAGCTAGAGGGGTGAAACTCGGGGTGTAAGTAGTAGTAGGTGAGCATTACTGACCCTGAAAGTTTCATCATTATACTATAAATGGTTTTCCTGCTATGAATGTTCAAAGTTACACACAGGTTTTGTTTCTATAGCAGAGCTAGAGAGGGAGAGGGTGTGTTCTCTGTGGAGAAGCATCCTGTAGCCATGGTAACGCTGTTCCCTTCCGATGTATCTCAGCCAGCACGCAGCCCAGGCAGCACAGATCCAGTTACCGGCTCCCCTAGATGGCCCCCTGCACCCCCCCCCCCCCCTGCCTGCGGCACCCGGCGTATAAGACGACCCCCGACTTTTGCACACATGTTCCTGTGTTCAAAAGTCGTCTTATACGCTGGAAAATACGGTACATATATTTCTCTTTATGTGACATGAACTCAGCAGGAAGTTATAGATTATCCTTAAAATGTGAGGAGTGGAGTTGTCATTGGAAAAGCTGGACAAATTTGAAGTTTTCTCCTTTACTCTGTATTTTCATTTGTGATTAGAGATTTTGTGTTAATTGCAAAGCCCCTGAACATGGTATCATCACCAAACTTGCTAGAGATGTAGAGCAGGGTTGGGGGTACACTACAAAAAAGAAAGATAGTTTTTGCATGAATTAAGTTTAAAGTGAAGCAAAAATGTCAAAAGTTGGCATTTCAACATTGAACTTAATTTATGCAAAAAACTACCTGTGCTAGAGCAAAACATTTATTTTTCAATGTTCCCACAACCCTTCTCTGCATCTCCAGCAATTTTGGTGATGATACCATATTCAGAGCCTTTACAATCAATTCCCAAGTCAGGTAGTCGAAAAATTCGACCATCTCTATTTGTGATGACATTGGTGGCTAATTACTATTGGTTATTACCTGACAGGAGTTCTACCTCCCTCAGAACTCATTTGATAGAAATAAATGTTTTGCCTTAAGGTATATTTTGAAATCATATAAAATATGTAAAGTCATGACAAAAAGGTATTTTGACATCTACAGTGCAATGGGTTGAAAGCAATAAGCCAAAATGTCCTAACAAAGAAAATTCTAATATATATTCCCTTGAGCAAATCATTATGACAACCTTTTAATTGCTTAGTGTCTAATTGGCATGATGTCTATGTGTTCTTTTGTGTGGTGCACATGACTGATAAGTATCTATGTAAGTATAATGTTCTCTCACTGTAGGGGATTATTAAAAACAGCAGCATGGTGGATTTAATTAACAGCTTGCCTGGGATGTGCATAGGGGAGTGTTTTATTCTTGCACATTTATGGTTCTATTTTAAAAGTGCAAACAGGGATTATGAGTAACAGAGTAGCTCGAAGTTTACTTATGAGGCGTGCAAGCAACATAAACACGGGCCATAAATTATAGACATAAACGCAGAATATATGGCTTTACAGAACATAATTAAAGATCAAGTGTTTAATGCGTTTTCTGTTCTCTCTACTAACACCCTCTCTACCCTGGAAAATAATGGTAAATTACTACTCATTTTGTACTGACCTATCTGGTGATCTTATTGCAATTTGAGTGATGTACACACACTGCATGGAATGGGAAGGTTACAGAGGCATGAAATTATTTCAGTACAGGCTACCAAGCAATGGGAGACATCTGCACACAATTCAAACAGCTCGGAGAATGCCAGATATCTGTCACCATTTTAAAAATAACGTGGAGGGAATAGTCATAACTGTATGGATGAAGCAACATGAAATTATTAAATGGATTACAATATTGTAGCTTCTGTTTGCATAGATTACCCATCTTTATGGTCTTTTGCTTTCTACATTTGGCTCCCATCTGGGTAAAATTTGTTTATTTAAAACATTAAAGCACATTACTCCACAAAAGTACAGAGATAGAAAATGCAAGATTATTCACTGAAGTTTTAACCATCATTATGAGCTTTCTTAATAATAATTGTGGTTGTATTTGAGTATGGACAACTGATCCCAGAACATATACTCTCAAGCAAATGAAGGGGCTGTCAGATGGAAATGGATGTGTTGCATTAACACAGGGCCACCATCAGACATTTTGGGGCCCCATACGAGGTAATTTTTCATTGCCCCCACCACTAGCACCCCCTCCCTCCCGGGACTCCAAAGAACGCTTACAGCTGCCCTTTTGACCCCCTGTCCCCCTCAATACTAAGGGCTCCAGAGGGTGCTTATTCAGAGGTGCACATTCTTTTTTAGTGAGCTATTAAGATGAGTACCAGGAGATGGTGTTTTGTACTCAACTCATATGTGGCGTAGTTTAAAAAGCCCAGTCTTCCTCGATGTCTTCCACACTGTCCTTTTCGTCAGCTTCTTGCATGGTAGATTCTGCTGCAGATGGACCTTCCTGTTTTGCATTGAGCCTCCGATTACCTGTCTCCATCCAGAGGTCAACAAGGTTTGAACACCCAGATCTCATACCTCAATATTCAAACAATGCTTTTCTCTTGTCAGAATTTACTCTTACATATGCCTACTCTGACCTTTAACCCCCAGATCACCAACACTCTTAGAAGTCCAATTTTTTTTTGTATTAGAAATTTACATTCCCAATTTGACTCCCCTAACTGCAACCTTTCACAGTTATTAATGTTTTCCTGCAGTTATCCAACTTACATAGTGACTGGGTCTGGCTTTGCTGCATCAGGGGTGCTTTTCTGCCATACCCTAGGATTTTTAACATGCCTAATGCACGAATGCTCTGCATTGACATAAACACATCAGATCCCAGAATGAACTATGCAAACAATTTATTTGACTAGCAATATATGTGTTTACATTGCATTAAAAAACAGCATGTCGCAAAGGCACGCCGAAAGGCATCAAAGCCCAACTTAGTAAAGGCTCAAATGAGTTTAGGGTTTTTAGGGCAATTCTCAATGTTGTAATTATATTAAACTATTCACACCTACAAAATAACTAACATTATACAGGCAACTTTAGTATGCAGTTAAGTCATTATTAAAAGTGATTTTATCTATAGTGCAAGCTTAACAATCATTCACGTGGTCAAGATTCCTAAAAAGCTAAACACTATAAACACATCTATGTAGATTCTGGAGGGAAGTCTGGAAATTGGGTAAATCCAGCAGAGAAAACATACAGGGAAAGTATAAATTAATTAAAGAACAGATGAAGGGATATGTTCATCATCAAAATTTTTTCCCCTGATACAACAGGGGAATGGGGACTTAAGGCCCCCGTACACGGGTCCTTTTCCCATCGGATTCCGGGACGATCGATTCCGGGCGCGTGCACGCGAAACGATCGTCCCGGAATCGCGTGAAGCCCACCTTGTCCGTCCGATCACGTCCGATCGTTCGGGGGCACAGAATCGGATCGGACAAAGAACCAACATGTTGGTCTTTCTGATCTGATTCTGCACACATCAGGGGGAGTTGCCATTTGTGGAGTAAGCGATCGGACACGGAATCGTCCAGGAATCCGTGGGACAAGGTGGTATGTAGCGATCGGACACACTTAATTGGCCGTTCGATCGGACCTCCGATTCACGCTGAGATCGCCGGAATCGATCGGATAGGTGATCGATCGGCCATGGAATCCGACTGTGTATGGCTAGCTTTAGAAGGCATAGATTGTCAGAATCAGTGAAATACAGTGGATTCATAGAAGTTCACAGATTGAATGGTCACACTAAGATTCCAAAAGTCATTGCACAATCACATATACATTTGCCTTCAGCAGAGTGATCTCTTCTTACATAAAAAATTGCGCCTGTGAGCACTCTTTATTGAACCTACTTTAAAATGTAGTTATTTATCCATGTAGATTACAGCATCCCTGTGGCTTGGAGGTCTAAGTTCACTGGCTCTCTGTTCCCTACTGAAATCCCCAATGTGGTAGTTTTTGCTTTTACTCCCATTTACTAGTGTTGAGCTTGAATATTCTAATTGTTCATATATTTGACGAATATTGGCTATTTGAGAATTCACAATTTTTCGCAAATATGGCGGACGGTACTAAATATTTGCAATATTATGTATTGGGAAGCCTATGGCCATGCATTGTGATTTTATATACACAATGCAAAAAAAAAATACCATGTGACCATTCATTTTGAAGGTTATCACATTGCGATTATAATTGCATAAACCAGAATTATTACTGAAATATCGCAAGTTCAAATATTGCCTATGCCGCTCATCACTACCATTTACTCATCACCCCTCACTACCACTGTATGGTAGATATGTATATAGATATGTATACATATAGATATGTATATCAAAGGGAAACCTGAGCAAACAGGGCCAAGGGTACATCAGCATCAAAGACCAGTGGTTTTTTTAAAGGTATCACAATATTAATATCACAACTAATCATTTTGCTGAAGAGTTTGGATGAAAGGGCACTTTTTCTGCAGTTATCTCTGCACTGCAAACCAATAAGGATGTGTTTTGTTTTCATGTTACATTTATTTAAAGGTCAAAACATTTATCCTGCCTGAGATAATTTGGCTAGCTTTGCATTCAGATCATCACACACACACAATAGTTGCCAGGTACTGTCCTTTGCTCTGGGAATTTTTTGTCTGTGGATTAGCTGTTTTTATCTACAATTTAATAATGAATCTAGTAGTATACATAAAGGAACATATAGAAAAATAATATATAAAAGCATTCCTTAATTAAAACACAGTAAAATCTATTGCGACTCTGTGGTTATTTAGCACATAAGCAAACATTTAAAATTCATCTAAAGCCAAGACAAAATGTATTATTAGCGGGCAACATTTGGTGTATTTTATATTTTAATCTGGTTCATTTATTTATATATCTGGCTAAGTAGGTAACACACATTCTGCCTAAAAGTAGCTTCAGTGCCATTTCTAGTATTTGGGGAGCCCTATGCAAAATGGTTTCTTAGGTTCTTGGGGGGGGGGGGAGCTTTGCTAGTAGAAAAGTTTTTGGGGGGCTGGTGTGCTACCAGAAAAGATGTTGAGCAGGGGGGCAAGTTGCGCACATAATTGTGGTGCACGAGATTATGCACAGAAGGATTGGAATGATAATATCAACCTGTGGGGAGGGTAATGATAAAACAATAAGTCCCAGGTGACTAATAACATAAATAATTGTAAATAATAATTTGTCTCAACCCTCCTATTTTCAACTCATGGTGTGCTAAAAAAAAGAAAGGTAAACTCGGACTTCGTGAGAATGTTATTAGGTAATTCAACAGTTTGGGGAAATTAGAAATATATAGAAAGATTATGTCAATAATGGCAATTTTAGTTTGCCTCTAGGTTATTTGTTTATGAAGGTGGATGCCAGTATTGTACCAAATGGTTAGGTCAACATGGACTGTGTCTTGTGGGAACCAGAAAACTTATTCAGTTGGAAAATAGTGTAGGAACTTGCAGTTCCACTATGTAAAATTATGCTTAAGTTGCCAAAGTTAGTCATTGAGCAAGACTCTTGGAATACCTAAGCATATTGGTTTGTAGAGTTTGAAAAGAAGCCAATTAGCAAAATGAACTTCTGTGAACAATGCGGCAGGAATGAAATTAATCATTGTTGTTCTCAAAGGAGTTTATAGCCCACCAAGCAGTGGAAGAAAACACTCCAGTGGAGCAGAAACCTGAAGTCATTACTGCTGACTCAAGCAATGGAGTATTCCCTGACCGGAACTCTTGTGTTCTGATGCATATCTGAGACATTGTAAAGTCTATCAAATTAAGCTTTTAGGCTTTGCAACTAATTAAATTAAAAGAAAGGTGCATTTCATTTGTGGTATATTTCTAGGAGTGCTTGGTTTTTCTGTTGTACAATCATCGCCTAATTGTTTTACCTATGTAAATAGAAATCTACCATGAAATATTAAATGATTTGTTCCCAAGATAATTAAAAACAGTATTTGGACACTATTCATCAAATATTAGATGTAGTTTTCAAGATAAAAAACAAATGGGTCACATGAGACCTCTTTATGCTTGAGGTTCTTTTTATTAATTGAAAATCACAGCATGCAAATTCTTGATTAAGCAGATGATTGGTGTATCATCATCTGTGAATGTCAATGGGAAATATCATTTGTGTATCATCTCAGTGTGAATGTCAATCGAAAATTCTTTGATTTGTTAAGTAAGCGCCGGTCTTTGTTCCCATTGTTTGATGAGGTCTATGGCAGTAAAAATTAACCCAGTTATCATATTTTAAAGAAACACAACTGCAATACAAAATCCTATAGTATTGTAAAATACCTGAAGCAGAATTACAGGATTAGAACATTTGATACATAGTGTATTCTTACTTGAATGAATGTGTGATTTGGGTTTTTCTTTTACATCATTAGCGTATACAACTTTGACTCTATGTTTGCATTTCCTGAATTGAAGACCAATCACTGCTGATGACATTTTCTGTGCAGGATTCTGGTCTTACAGCCTGCCCTTAAATTTTCAGCAAGCAATGGGAGGACATGCCGAGTCCCTCTCACAACTCTCTGCAACATGCAATGCATTTGGTGTACCTAAATAGACATGGATTTATGTATTTTGTAGGTATGAAGAAGTTACTTTTTTTAAGGTCATTAAGGTCAATTAAGGTCAAAAAGGTTCGGAAAACAATAATTATATGCAGTTAAGCATAGGAGGCATCTCTGCTACATACAACTGGTGCCTGGATGCCTGTGTTCAGTCCCTTTTCAGCACCATGGACAGTTACATTTATTAGAAGGTTAAACAAGGACATGGGATATATGAAAGGGCAGTACACATGCTGTACATTGAGTGTAGTGTTTGATGTAACTATTGTTTTGCACATAAAGAGGGAGATATACCTACAACAATAAGTTATAAATATGTTACCAACATCAATTTAAGGCAGGTATTGCTAAATATTTAGCTAATGACCATTCGGATTGATTTGGCCCCACCTATGCCTGAATAGAATAAAATGTTAGAGGAAGGAATGGATGGGGAGGCATCTGAAGGCATCTAGAGAGATCTGATCCATTGATCTAACTTGGAGGCATTTGATTATCGATCTATTTCTGGAGGCATTGGATCAACCCATCTCTCGAGCTTTCCATCCATTAAGCCATCAATCTCAGCCTAACTCTTTAACCATCTAATCAATCTTACTTTACGAAATCTGCACTTGGGAACTGATCTCTACCAGTCAACGCATGGGTATAGTATAATTTGATTACCCCTTTTTGGTGGTTTTATCACAATATATACTATATATATATATATATTCAATTTAACCATTCTTTGTGTATAGGAGCTGTTTTGGAATAGGGAAAGGTTGTAACTGCAGTATCAATCTAACTTTGTTCCAAACCTGGGAGATTTTATATATACCAAAGCCAAGTATTCATAGGCTTTGGTATTATCTCCAATGGACTGATTTCAGTTCTAGACTTGTATGGATGATTTTATATATATATATATATACATATATATATATATATATACATATATATATATAGTTATATAGATAAAATATAACTAAATATTGACCTAATTTTGGTTTTACCTGACTAATCTGTTGACTGAAAGAAATCAGATATTCAAAGAATTGGTTTGCATAATTGCCTTATTCCCTATTTTGCATTTGATTAATTTGTACCATATAACTATTTTTGTGTTATTTCTGTTATTAAATATATATTTTTATTAGGACAAAATAGAAAAACAGCACAACGGCAAGTCGTATTACCTGTGTCTGATGGGGGTT
>CM070034.1:151542976-151556067 GCA_036250615.1 Ptychadena robeensis
GACTTGGTTCCTCTACCCATAACAGACCTACCCACCACTACTCTCTCCTATCAAATATATTTTTATTATTGCCTTTCTTTGTCGTCAACATAACGTGGTTCACAAGCTCTTGTTAGCTTTATATTTATGTCAATAATTTGGAATCTCCTTCATTACAGATCCTAATTACATCATTTACATAATTAATATAGACTGTAAATCAGAAGCAGTATAAATATTCTGACAATATAGAAAAATAATATATAAAAGGTTTTTTTAATTAAAATACATATACAAGGAATTTTAACACAAATGACTTTTGTAAAATGTTATGAAAACCATTAATATTCAAGATAACAATGTGCTCTAACATGTGTTAATGAGTTATGCTTAGATACACAAAGACAGCAACATCTGATACCCATGTAATATATGTTCAGTATTAAGTGAGGTTAAATGACTACTGTTGCTAATTTTACTCGGTGACTTTTTTTCTCTAGCTCTGTTGCACATAATGTTTCCAAAGATTACATTACAGCTTAATGACTGCAGGAGACTTGGCAAGCAACAGAAGAGTCCTCAGATAGTACAGTATAATTAACAACGTTAAACTTCTTCAACCAGTGTCACTTCAGCTCTGGCATGCCTTGTGACAATTAGCACAGGCTCAGAGGACCAAGTACCGCAATTATAATGCCTTAAGAAAAAGTTAGGTTTAAGGACATCTGTCCTTGGATGTCAAGTGAAAGGTGTGTGCAGTAAATTCATGGGTGGAAAAACTTTACAGCTCATTATCTTTGTTCAGATTATCCTGATGTTAGAAATGAGGCT
Organism: Ptychadena robeensis; assembly: GCA_036250615.1. Classification (NCBI taxonomy): domain Eukaryota; kingdom Metazoa; phylum Chordata; class Amphibia; order Anura; family Ptychadenidae; genus Ptychadena; species Ptychadena robeensis. The sequence goes on from CM070034.1 coordinate 151,543,787, forward strand.
CTATAATTGAAGTCAACCAAGGATAAAAATCTCTAAAGATGGCAGTCAGTGCAGTCAATCAATAAGCATATTTAAACTCAATCATTTTTACTGATCAATTGAACAGCTCAAGCCCTAATGCCATTAGGTTGGTATTATTCTAATTAACTCCTATGGCACTGCTGAGTATAGAAGACATTTTTCATTAGGAATAAACAGTGACTAGTGAGCTGTTATCAGTGCTGGCTGGTTATAGATTTTATGTGTCTAGCATCTGTGCCGTGTTTATGGATGATGTTAGTGATGACTTCTTGAAGTAGAATGAAAAATGCTGCTTAATGTATGTTATTAGATACTGATTACACTGAGTCCTCGCCTCTGGGATGCTCACACATGCTAATTATATAGAATACGTGTGTGGCCTATCAATAACTATATCAGGTAGTAAAGCCCCAATGCTGACTTTTTCTACACAGAATATCTTAATAATTCTAAAAGGATTGAATATAAAGTAGAACACATTCACATTTTATTATAAAGTAAATGCTATTTTCCATTTTTGCAGTTCTAGACCGCAAATAGTTACACGATTAAACATCAGTAGTTACTAAGTTTAAATAATAATATAGTTCAATAATGCACAGATAAATCTATAGAAAGTTTAAAATAAATGGACAAGAAGTATGTTTATTTCTCTTTTATTTCTATCTTATCATTCTTGATAATGCTGTTTGGTCCTCTGTTTTCCTGCAAAACATCTTGATAAATTCTGGAATCATTTTTTTCATCAATTACAACAATCCATCTAGGCAAATCATGATGCTCCCTCCAACATGTTTTACAATGGGGATGAGGTTTTGATGTTGGTGTCCTGTGCCTTTTTTTCTCCACACATAGTGTTGTGTGCTTTTTCCAAACAACTCAATTTTAGGTTGATCTGTCCACAGAATATTTTGCCAGTAGTGCTGTGGAACATCCAGGTGCAAACTTCAAACGTGATGCAATATTTTTTTTGGACATCAATGGCTTCCTCCGTGGTGTGCTCCCATACACTCCATTCTTGTTTATTGTAGATGTGTCAACAAAAATGTTAGCATGTGCCAGAGATTTCTGTAAGTCTTTAGCTGACACTCTGCGATGTGCTCTTGCAGACATCTTTACAGGACGACCATGCCTAGGGAGAGTAGCAACAGTGTTAAAATGTCTCCATTTGTTGACAGTCTGTCTTACTGTGGACACATAAACATTAAGGTTTTTGAAAACACTTTTGCAACCCTTTCCAGCTTCATGCAAGTCAACAATTTTTGATCGTTGGTCTTCTGAGAGCTCTTTTCTGTGAGGCATGGTTCAGACTTCAGACTTCTTGAAACCAGTAATCCCAAAACGGGTGTGTGTTTTAAAAGGGCAGGACAGCTTTCAGCAACACATCCAATATTATCATGCTGATTGGACTCAAGGTCGGCTCACTTCTGGCTCCAATTAGCTCTTGGTGAAGTAATTAGGCTAGGGGTTAACATCCTTTTTCAATGTTCAATAAAAACATGAAAAAATATAATGTTTGTGTAGTTTTATTTTGTGTGTGACTTGATGAAGATCAGAGCACATTTTATGACCAATTCATGTAAAACTCCACGTAATCCCAAAGGGTTCACATACTTTTTCATGCAACTGTAAACCCAATTTTTGTGTATATTAAAGTCCTCTGTAAGCCAATATGTTATCCTATAAAAGAAGAGATGAGATGTATGCATTTACATGTTTGCAAATAACAGAAACCAAAACTGTGTGAGGAAAGCAGCGGCCATCCTTTTACATGCTGCCTGTAAAAAACAACAATATCAGGGTACATATAAGACAAGTCACCTTGCAGGGAAGGCGAGCCATAGTGACCAGTCTTTATTACAGTAAGTTACTGCAAATTAGTGAACTATCACTCTGGATTCTTACACGGATAGAGGAGATAATACACTAAGCACCCCAAAATTCAAAGAAGAATATTCATGCCTCTTACAAAACTGTCTTGTTCTGAAGTTACATTTGAAGAGTAGACATATGATACAATCAGAAATGAAAATTAAGACACAACATTCTCCTTTATTCCTTATTGACAAAAAAAGTATGCTATGATCAATTATTGGGTATTTTCCACAGGAAAATAGGAAATGGCCAGAAACCTTAACGCTTGAACGTGTTTGCAATATACTAAAAACTAAAAAATTGGCAAATTATTGTTTGAAGAGAATGTAAGAATATACAGGGTTGGTTGAGCTTTTGTGTCTAATGTGGGGTCTAGTACCACACATTTAATTATTCGAAGCTTTCTGGGGTCCTAGTAGACCAGGGGCACCAATGGGCCCACAGACTAAAGTGTTAAAGTGCGGGCAGAATACAATGATGACCAATTTTATTCAAATTTAGGAATAATGTAAACCTTTTGACTGAGCAAAAATCTACCTCACCTAGAAGATCTAATTCCTTTTCTAGATCCAGGATCTAGTAATGTGTTTGGTGTAAGAAATTTGGATTTGAACACCTGCATTCTTACAATTTTAGTAACCTAATTACTAAGCTAATTTTCCCTCAGGTTCTCCATCCATCGATTCTTCTCATTAGTCAACTCCTCTTTTGTTGGGTATCAGGTGATCCTGGAACACAGAACATGCCTTTAGCAAAAAGCTGAGGGTCTTCTTCTGCATGCTCGGGGTTTCCTTATAAGCTGTAAATGGTATTGATCACCAAGTGGCACATAAACAGTGTGTGACTTTAATAATGTTTGTTGATGTGCATTATGGTTTGAAAGTAGATTTCAATACAGATTGACAGCATGCAACAACGCACATTTGTTTCAATTTACTTTTTATGCATTTGGATGCATTTCTGCAGAAGTTAATAAATGTAGATTCTATTGTTTGTGTTTTAGCAACATTGCATAGGGCAGTGGTTCCAAAGGGCAGCAAAGGCATTTAAGGAGGGTGCGGGCCCTCATTCTGAACCTGTGTTTCAATGTGGAGGGGGGGCTCGAAAATTTTCCTAAATAGAAAAGGGGGGCCCTGCAAGGAAAGTTTGGCAGCCATTGGCATAGGGCATAGGGCAGACTTATTTCAGCATTTAAGATCACAGAAATGTACCAATCATACTTTCTACCAGAGATGGTAGAATTTTTTGACTAGCTGACTTTGTGAGCTCTGAAAATTGTATCATTTCCAAAATTGCTGGAGATGTAGAGAAGGGTTGTGGGAACATTTGAGAAAAAAAAAGTTTTGCTGTAGCACATGTACTTATTAAATTAAATTCAAAATCAAAGTTGAAATTCAGATTTTCAAAATTTTGACTTGAATTTGAACTTAATTTGTGCAAAAACTATTTGTGTGAGGGTTTTTTTAGTAGTGTACCCCCAACCCTTCTCTATATCTCCAGCAAGTTTGGTGATGATACAATGTTCGACCATATCTACTTTCTACAATAGAGAATGCTAACTTTGTTATCTTTAAAAATATATATATATATATATTTTATATATGTTGTTTAGTACAGCATCCTAGTCTACAAGCATTCAGTTCTCTTTGTCATTAGAGAAGCAGAAGCATAGGCATCTGAAACCAAGCAGTGGAGTTGTACTTAGATTATAAATGAGACTATGTAGCTATGATAACATGATGAATTTCAACAATATTCCAAAACATATGTTTTATGATTAGAGGTTTGAGCAGGCAGCCTTAAGTAGACAGCTAAAGTTAAGTGATCAGCCGAGCAGAAAATCAAGATATAAGCTGGTATAGCTGCATCTAAACTATGCAACAAAAATCTTCAAGGCATTTACCAAGCAAGAAAAAATGTTTTTTTGTAATTAAATAGAGCTAACCGAAAGATTATGCAAATACTTTCTTTGCAGCTGAGAAAAATGTTTGAGGAAACATACAGCGAATAAACACTTTTTATTCCAAAAAATGACTAATTTGTGCTGCTTTCTCCACTGAAAAAAACCCTCTTTTTTATTGCGAGTAGGACGAGATGTAAATTTGCTGTAAAATATGCAAATTTACATAAATATGTGCTTATCCTTTATGAAAATCTAACCAGGCTTCTCTAATCAAGTAATCATTCTACATCATTTATTTATAAGCTCTCTGTATGTTCCATACAGCAGATTAGGACTCAGTAGTTGGAGGTCATACTTCTACAGTACTTAGCAATGTTTTCATAAATTTGACATAGCCATTCATTTCCCCACTCTATTAGTTTTTCCAAAAGAGATTAAAAGGGCTAAGAAGGAACCTCCAACCCCAGCACTGAGTCCTCCCAATGACATCACCTCAAATGCATGAATCCCTATTTCCTAGGTAAATATGGGATATTGTAGTTGGTGGTGTCAGCTCACTTTTGATCAGAAATGATAATCTCATCTATTTTGATTAAAGCTTTAGACCACTATATCTAATAGCACAGAAAATAGGTGTTTGGTTAGGTAGGTATGTAGGTTGGTAGGACATAAGACCATAAAAATTGTCCAAAATGGTACATTTAATGATATAACAGCCCAATCAATAAGGGTTGCATTTGCCAACTGGACGATTTGATGGTACCTTAAATGGTTGGTCCAACACATGTGGCCTATAAGATGAGTCTCATAATAGGAAAGCTCCTAGACTAGAGGTTGGTAGACCTGGTTTGCTAAATTCCATCTCTACCTTTTGTGATGGTTACAGCTACATAGCAGCCATACCATTTATAAGTTAAACCTTAAACTAAAGTATAGATGGCACTTTAGTCAGTACAATGCAGCACATCCTATACAGTCTGGTCAGAAATAAAATATAGACTAACCTATTGAATATTGTATTTGCTGAGTTGGTGAAGATGGTAGAAGACCTACATTCTGGAAGGCTGTGTAAGTAGATGAGGGACATGCTGTCCATTCTGCATAAGACTTAAAAGGACATTTCAGCTATGTACACTTTACACCTTTTACAGTATCATTTGAGTTAACGCACTGCATTTCAAGTTATGGAAAAACCGCAACGAAGCAGGGTGTAAAAGGTAACCAGGTCCATTAGCATTAACACAATTTGTTGCTTTGGGTATTGTGTAAAAGCGCCATAACATTGTAATTCCAGGGTAGTTAGGCATACCATTTGGTAATCTAGATACATACATCCTTCTATGTATTAGACTAGATATATAGATATATTATGAAATAAAAACAAAGCAGCCAAGAAATTGCCCTATAAATATCTGATAGACAAGCTCATTGACAATATATATGCTGTTTACCAATGAGTTTTTGAATTGAGAACTGTTTTATTACATACAGCACCACCACTAATATAATATAAATTTCTAGCTTTGCCTTTAAAGTTATATAGTTATAATCCATTAATCAATGAGCCTAACGTACAAAACAGCTGGAAGCTGCATTACAAATGGAAAACATTAACATAGATATGACAAATGTAGAGATGTCCAAATGACAGTAAGTCAGAGACCAAATGTAATTAGTGTTTTTTATTATCTTTGAATGCTGTGCTATACCTCAAAACATACAATGCAAGTGTAAGCTTGCTTTGCATACCCAAAATTGATAGAGACAGGACTTAATAGACCTTTACTGGATATAGCGAGATATAGGGTTTAAAAAGTGTGTGATAATTAGAATTTATAACATAAAATTTTATCTTATAACTAGTTTTATAGAAAATGTGACATGTTATATTAAAAGTAAAGGCTCATTGTCAAATTGAAGGGCAAATGGCAAACATTTCAATGAAAGGTAAATTCAATGGAAGACCTATCCATGGGGTTTATGGTAAATGTGTTTTAGGTTAGAAATATTGCTTAGTAATATTTGTATTGTAAGTTAATACAAATATGAAATGCTGAAAAGGGGGGGGGGGGGCTTTTCCATTAATCTTCCAATTTTGGTAACAATATCACATACGGTTAGGTGACAGTTTTATTTTTAAAGACCAAGAAAATACAGAAGAACACATTGTGCAGGTGTCATACAGTATATAGATATTGACAGTAGAAAACAGTATAAAATGTTCGCAGATCCTGGGGGCTTGTCCGGGATGTAAATAAGAAATATATCTCTACAATTGACAGACAATTGGTTTTGTTTTTCTGGGTCCCTTAGTTTTTATATACTTAGACAACCAGTTGAAAAAAAAGAAATCCTAAAAAAGAGAAAGAAGTTTACATCAACAAAATTATCAAAATAGTATTGCAATTAACTGGTACCATTACAGAAAAATTTTGTTAATATTTTTTTCAAAATTTATTGTACAAGTTAATGGAAACCAGTGTGTAGCTAAAAGTAAAAAACATTAACAGCATTTGTATGTATGTTCTGAGACAAACGACAGTCTGCAAAATGTGTAAACACTAGTGATAAATTGGGGTCTATTTACGGAGATTTTCATTCAATGATCACGCAGGATTCACACTTTTTTCTAATTTAATTCAGTTGTACAAAATGTGTGAAGCATGAGTGAAAATTGTGTAACATGAAATGCATGCATTTGGACAGATAATTACATATACATTGTTATTATAAATTGTAATTTGTTGTCTTTATTTTCTTCAGTTAATTGACATGCTCTTGTAGAGTCTATGGGTATAAAAATGCAAATCACAAGCTACATGTCAAATACACCTCAGTCCTTTCAGTGACACTCAGGTGTCATTGTTTTCTGGATATGTCATTGACCAGGAGGGTTGATGAACAGATGTGGACATAGTTGTTGACTTTTGACAAATCAATTCAATTTACCACTAAGTGTTTTTATTGAAACCATGCAGTCAGACCTGTCGGTGGTGGAGAGCCGTAGGCTATTAAATGTTTTCATGATTGAAAGTTGATGAAAAAGTCAGACAGTTGCCCTGCGTATAGTCACCATTGATTATAGCTTCATATATGGTCTTTTAGCAAAGTGTGAAATTCTAAAACAAACACTTTGCTGTCATCTATATGCACTGTACTCTGGCAGATACTGTGTGTGTTTTATTCTTCCTAATGGCTGGTGTTGATGCTATGCAAAGTTCCCTACATGCTAATAATTTAAATTTTAAAAATGAATTTCCACAGTGGGAGTTTTCCAAGCAGAAAGCATTGTGCTAAATTGTTTTAAGTGTTTGAAATTGAACATGTTTTGCTTAGTAGAGAGTGAAAATAGTCAACTGCATACAATATCCTCGCATAGTGGGCTCTATACTGAAGGAGTTCGTGGGAGGCTGGATAATACAAAGCTGCTGTTCCACTTATTATTTCCACTGTTTGCTAAGATCTTTCCTACTAGGTGAGATGAAAGAGCAAGAGGACTTTTAACCTTTATAACCTTTTACGCTTGAAAGGCCGCAGCGCTAGATGGATCACAGCACACTTGTGCTCCTCACTTGCTGGAGACAGTTAACTAAGGCCAAGTGACTCATTCGCACATAGCAATATATTGTCAACAGTATAGCAATACCGTCAGCAATTGTAAGATCTTTACATTAAATAATTGAGTTCCCCTAAAAATCTGTTTTTCTGTGTTTTTGCAAAATATTTGCAAACATTCTTTCTTAAGTGGTTTGTTATATTGTGTCATAAGGGGGTTTCTTTTATTTTACTTTTTAGTTCTGCTGGTGTATCCCAGCCTATTTAAGCCACTCTTTATTTAAAGGGATATACTATAGGAATATGCTACATGTGAAAAATGGGGGAAAATATCATTTGTATTTAAATAAACGTTAAATTATAATCTGCAAACACATTTTAAAGTGCCCCCTATTTTTTGGAGTTCATAGTCAATTTGCAATGTCACTGAAGATAGCATTTCCCCAATATTGTTATAGAGCTCTCTGTTTGCAAAAACATGTCCCAAGTGAAAATTTAGTTTTTTTAAAAGTTAGAGGAATAGTTGTTAAAACTATTAAAACTATTTTTTATGCATTCATAGTTTACATTCCTTTTGCTGGCAATGCAATCCACAACCCCTATGTACACTCATAGCTTGCTTTTACTCTTTTGTTTTGTTTAATGTGCTTAAAATGCACTTTGCAAATCACATGTAGGCAAAAAAAAACATAGTACTTTTCCTTAAGCCCCCCATACACCACATACAATTATCATGCAACTTCTGTGCAACCAACTCTTCTTCTACCAAAACCATGTAATAGGAGGACCTTTCTACACCTTCCAATCACTTTGTATTCTATCAGGGAGGTCACTATACTACATAGTTGTTGGTAGGTCTCATGAAAGTTGTATGGAGGAATCTGAAGGTGTATGGGGGCTTTACATATGGTTAGATAATCAGCAAAACTTCATCTCCTTCACTAAGCTAGGGGAATATGAACATGCTCTACTCCATTAGTAAACCAATCCCATTGTCTCCATATTCTTCCCCATTGTTAAATTATAAATACCGCTGAAAAACATTGTGGCACATGGTGTGTGGCAGTGTAACCTTACTGGTTTCCATCTATGCTATGTACATTGCTGACACCAAACTATTTATAGTCTCATCAACATCACTGAAAAACATTTCGTCTTATGCACACATCTTGGCTTTCTTCATCATAGAGACTGAAGTGGTGTATTGATCTGTGGGAATAAAGACATTGTAACAATTTAGAAGATAACCACAAACACAGCCTCAGAAAGTAAACAACCACCATGTTCATCTTTACTAGCTTGGTTATAAGAGATGCCATTTAACTCAGAATGAAAAACTATCTAAAAAATCAGTATCAGTAATAAGAATGTTTTATTTCTCTACATTGCTAATTCAATACCTTTTTTTTTGCAAGTTTGTGATCACTTAGATTTTAAGTTAAAAAAGCAGCCACAGTGTAAAAACAGTTAAGGGCTCAGAAATAGAGCAACATATTAAATAAAATATATACTTAGAAAAGTATATTTATTATTCACATAAAAACAACCTGATAGCATAAACCTTTACTTAAATGCCAGTAAACCTATCTTGCTCATTCTTGCCATATAATTTGAAAAGCCTAACACAAAACAAATATTGCACAAGTTTTATACTAAGCAACATTAATACACTTTGGGGTTGTTCGGCTCTGCTCATGTGACTTGTATCCTTCATCTTTAAATTTGGCTCATGGGAGAACCTAAGCATTAGGTGTCCAGTGACTTGTGAAGTCAAGACAGGTACATTACCAGTCATGTGACCCCAGTAAGCCAAAGCGAAGAGTAAATGCTCTTTTTGGAGAACTAAACATGCTCAGACTGGTGGCTAAGTGTGGTGACTGAGAATGAGAGAATAAGAGAGACCACATGACTGGCACAATCACCAAAAATACTTTAAAATTTTCACAATAATATGATATCATTTCAGTAATAAAAAATACATTAAGGGTTTACCGACACCTTAACCTACATTTTTTAGGCTAAGTTTCCACTGTGTTTTTCAGTCTGTAGGGTCCCTCCTTCAACGCAACTATGATGCGTTTGAGGCATCTGTTAAGCATCCATCAGGGCATAAGTTAAGTCTGCCATAGACGTGGCGATTCCCGGCAGTAGTCGCAGGCGATCGATTGGCGTGCGCGCTCACGCCAAACGCATAGTGGTTGGTCACCTGCAACTACAGGGGTTAGTGGAGCACACAGAATTTCCATCAGTTCTGTAGCCAACTCCTCACAGTATGACATCACCACGCTGTAATGCTGCAAGCCGCCCATGGATCGAGATGTCTATGGCCGGCTTAAACCTCTTTTTTGGGGGGGGGGGCAGTCCATTACCAACAGATACACATCCGTCATTAATGGATTCAGCGCATTGTCTATTTGTGCGTCAGAGCTCCGTTTCGTCTATGTAGTGCACTACATTAATTTTAACGCAATGGAGCAAAACATATCAGACCAACCTATGTGTGTACAGGCTCATTCAATATAATGGGATGCATCAACATCCTTCTGTTTGATGTACGTTAAACGGAGGGATTTTGACTTTGTGGAAACTAAGCTTTAGTGAGCAGGGTAAACAATATGCATATGCACTGCAAATATGCTTCACAAATACCATAAAATAAACATATACTTTTATTATTATGCCACAAAGCTAGAGTTCCATATGCACATATACACCTAAGCACAAAAGTATTAGAAACCTTACATTATGTAAGCTTTTTCACTCAAAAATTTCAGAAAAAAATGGATAAGTACTAAGCAACCAGCAATGTAGACAAGAAATATGCAATCTGATACAAAATGTATATATTGCAGGGGGTCACCATTTTGAAACAACAAACATTCAGTGGTGTGTAAAAAACCAAACACATAGGACATTCATGAAAAAACTATATAGCTTACAGTTTGCAGGGGGTCAGGAATATGTCACATGCAAGTTTCAGAAGTTTAAAATGCACAAGTGAAGAGATGTTCAATCTGCAGAGTACGTTATGCACAGAGTTCATGGGCCAGGAGAGTATAAGACACAGAGAAGATCAAGGAAGTTAAGGTCCCCACACATGTAACGAGTGGGGACCGACAGATGAGCTGTGAAGAGCAACGTGAAAACATCATCACGCTGTTCTCCATTGCTCGCAGTATGGACGGGCACCCTTTGTGTGTCGGCCCTTAGTTTGGATGGGGATCGGCCTAATAGCATCAGCCAGAGATTTACAGACATGTCCGTTCTCTGGCTCTGTCTCCCCATGTGGGCACCCGTGATCTGTGGCCGATTTTGCTGCAAAATCAGCCGCGGGTCATTTACCTGTGTGGGGAACCTTAGAGTCCAATGTTGAGACCCCATATGTTTTCAATTTCACAAGCAACCAAGCAAGCAACCATTAGTATTTATTTAATTATCATAAATAAAATATAAATTCCATGTTATAAGAATTGCAAACAAAAATGTAAAACTGCATTCATGTGGTCCTCTTTCATTTGTCAAAGGTAAAGCTAGCCATACATGTTCCGATTCCATGGCCGATCGATCACCCATCCGATCGATTCCGTCGATACCAGCGGGAATCGGGTGTCCGATCGATCGGCCAATTAAGTCCATCCGATCGCGCCATACCACCTTGGGCCACCGATTCCTCGACGATCGATTGGCGTGCACACGCCCGGAATCGATCGTCCTGGAATCCGTTGGGAATCGGACCCATGTATGGGGACCTTAAGACAAGTATGTTACTAACATGATCTAAAAAACATGTTACTAATAAAAAGATCGACCTCAAATAAGTATAAGCATTTATTTTTTTACAATGAGGATAGGAAAAATATATAAATCAGAAAATGTATAATATGGTAAAACTGTTGTTAACCAAATTCAATACACATATACTGCATCCCACCCTGAGCAATTATCTTCCTCTATCTGTGCCACACTCAGTATGCTGCTTAATTCAAAGCCAATCAGGTCACAATGCTTGTCTACTCTAATTCCTGTTTATATGCTTTAAGCACTTACCACCTCTATTCTTTTTTTCCTTTTTTTATAATTATTTCTTTATTACTACATTTTTCATGGTAAACTGGGCTGAAATTTTAAATAATTTGCATTAAAGTAGCTTTACGGTTCATGAATTTTTATCTGACAGTTGGGATGCCACCAATAGCAGCCCAAGAACTGCAATTTACTCATGATTTATTGTAATTCTAGATTGTGCTCCTTTAATTTGTCATCATAAGGAGACAGTTTATTAAATACTCAGTTCAGGTGGTGGAAACATATGAAAAATGGTTGTGGATTGCAAAAATGTGGAAAAATCGATGAGCCATAATCATTGCATTAGTAGAGCAATTGTCTGAGAGAGGGCCTTCACTAAGTTGCTGCCTTCTTCAGTATTTCATCCAGAGATTACACTAATTCATTTCAATGACCTTAGCTAATGTTGTTTATTAGGACTTGACATTTACCAAGAAGTCATAAATCAAGCAGCACTGGTGCACAGATAAATCCTGTTTACTGTACTCCTATTACCACACAAAACACATTTGTAATGTGATCCTTGACTTGTGTATGCTTTGTTGAAAGCGCCTTTGTTCATGGAATGTGATATTGGTTTTTTTTTAGAAAATGTTAATATGTACATTTTGCAGCATTACATTTATATTGTCACACTAACAAAAAATAAGAAATCATAATAAAAAAATCCAAAATTCTACAGAAGACGTGAACATATACAATTTTGACATAATAATAATAAAGCAATGAAAAGTACCTCTGCACACACCAAAACAACTTGCTGCATCTAAACTTTAAGCACTTTGGAGAAAATATTGTTATGAATATGTAGCACTGACACCCGTAGGTGCTGCTGTGTAGTGTGGGATACCGGGTAGCAGTA
>CM070034.1:151556167-151577740 GCA_036250615.1 Ptychadena robeensis
CGCCGGCTTCAGGTAAATTTCTCCCTGCTCCGCTTCATCCGCCTCATCTCCCCAGAAGACAGAAGGGGGGTCAGCAAACTGTTCGGCCTCCGCAGGCTTCTTTTCATCAAGGGACAATCCTTCCTGCAGCAGCTCACCCAGCTTCTCCTCGGACGATCCGCATGGCTCGGAACTCCGGGAGACAGTAGTCACAGATCCAGATCGGGCTCGAGCACGGCCCCGACTCACGCCTCCGAATTTTCGGGCCTTCTCCCGACTCACTCCCAGCAGGCCTACCCGCACCGACGTCTCGGAATCACTCTCGGATACAGGAGGGGTCATCCCGGTATGGTAATCCAACGGCCGCACACTTGCAGGAAGCTGGGTACTGGTCATGTCCATCAGAAATGACCCACAGGCTACGCACCGGCTCCAGGGCCTCACCGTCAGGTTCACGTGCTCGCATCCCTGGCAGGCAATCCCCATCCTCTCCAATTAGAGTAGAGAAGGGGAAAAATAATGACATAAAAGATAAAATTTGTAAATTTTGGTCCTGCAAAACAACTACAATTTTGTAATTGCAACCAAAATAATTACCCAATTGTATTATGAAACGTTGCCAGCACGGAACACGTCATGATGTCTACCTAATAACGCAGTATCTGCAAAAACAAAAGAGCAGCATATTCAAATGTAGAACAAGAGAAACTCAAGGAGACTGTATTATTTACACAAAGTGTAAGCAATTAGGAACAACACATATCACCAACAAAAACACAAAAGAGCAAAGCATGATCAGTGAATAGTGAGGCGCACATTGTACAGAAGCACCCAAGCCTAACCTCACCAAGTGCAATGCAAAGTGTTGTATTCAGTGGTTTAACCCCCATAGCGCTTCTAACAGCTCTATCTCGTCCAGCACTTTCCTGTCAGTATTCCAGTTGACGAGATGGAGCCGTCCAGCTAAGCTCAGACCTCCCGGCAGCAGCACATACTCACTGTTCTGTGCTACCTGGGGATCTATCCGGGGGATCTGATGCTCTAAGCTGGCTTCCTTACTGAAGAAAGGCGGCCAATGTCACCCCTCTCCCAGCCCAATTTGCATATGAATGTCCCGCACCCCCGGGGGGGTCGGGGGGGGGGGGGGGGTGCTGGTCATTCATATGCAGATTGGGCTATTTTCAAAGAGCACATCTGGAAAATCACCCCTAGTGTCATTTCAAGATGTGCTCTTTGAAGTAAACCCCTTCAGCAGGTGCCAAATTACATTGTATTGGATACAGTGATAACTGTATCCAATACAATTCAAAGTAAAACAGAAAACAAAACACATTTCCAATTGTAATAAAAATATTATTATAGACAAACATAAATACTGTTTTGAAATATTTCATACCAAATAAGTATTCAAGAGATTTTATCATTCAAATGATACATTTAAAAAAAAAATTAGGAAAGAGATCCTCTGTTTTATTTATGGCTGCCCAAATTAGGAGACATTGTTTAAATGAAACAACTAGTGGGCTCTTTATTCTTTGTCTCAAAGCTTTCCATTCTTGTTCTTTTGTCAAATGTTGCAGTATTACAATATTGTTTAGCTTTGCTTGTGTCTTTCAACTTTTATTTGTGAAACAAAAACAATCAATGAATTAAAGAAAGCAGAACCGACTTCCTATTCTATGAAGTTCTGTAATGTATGGTTTTCTTTCACCACGCTGCTTTAGCATATTTTATAGAAACTTAATTAAAAACATCATTCTATTTTTTATTCCAGATAAAGCCACCCCATGTGGTTTATTGTGTTCTTTTTATTGTTACAGCTGTTTGAATTCTTGTGAGATCCTGGAAAAGTCAGTATACATGCCAGTTAGTATATTTTTATGATCATGTTACTTTATGAATAAATGTTGCCGATGAGGGGTTAGGGCAGATTTTCATGAGTGGTTTGGATAGAAATTCTGTATTAAAGATATATAACCTCCATTGGCTGGGATTTTTATATGATTTTCTTCATTGCTATTGTAATTATCTATTAAAGTTATTCTAGTTATTCTAACATGTAAATCCTTTATGTTACTGATGATGTCCAACAAACACAATAGCTATGTTAAAAATACTGAAATACTGGTACTTAACTTAAAATAAAGTAGAAATCTGCCCAAATCTTTTTTTTTCTTTTGTGGGAAAAACTAGAAGCTATTCACTGAAGCCTGGTTCCCCTTTCTGGGAACTTTTTTAAATGGTTCCTATTTTCATCTACTGTCTAGTGCTAGTGACTTAGATGGGGTGGGAAATGCAGTCTGTATCACTACAGGGAGACTTTTCAGTAGCATAAATGATGATACCTTAAGCCCCCCATACACCTTTAGATCACTCCATGCAGTTTCCTTAAAATCTAGTGCCAGGTCCTCCCTGATACAATACATAGTGATTGGAAGGTTTCTATCACTGCTATGTCGTGCCGGGTCCTCCCTGATAGAATACATTGTGATTGGAAGGTATATATCACTGCTATGTAGTGTCGGGTCCTCCCTGATAAAATACATAGTGATTGGAAGGTATATATCACTGCTATGTAGTGCCGGGTCCTCCCTGATAAAATACATAGTGATTGGAAGGTATATATCACTGCTATGTAGTGCCAGGTCCTCTCTGATAGAATACATAGTGATTGGAAGGTTTAGAAAGATCTTCATATTACATGGTTTTGGAAAAGTTCATTGTACAGAAATTGTATGGTAAGATTGTAAGGTGTATGGGGGGTTTCAGACAGAAATAAAGTTAAATATAATAAGTTAAAAACAATTCAATATGTGTCTATTTATTCCAACACATTCCTCTATCAGTCACATTCACAGATAAATCTCATTCATGTCTGTAAAGCTGGGCATAGACGGGGCGATTTCCCCTTGACTGCTGAGCCAACCTAGCAGGCATGATGGCGTTATCACGCAGGGCCGCTAGTGCCGAGAATGGGATCTGATCTGAATTATGCGTCATGTAAGATCACTGTGCGATCCGACATGACGGCAGATTTTTGGTCAATATGACCAGTTGGCGCACCCAATTCCCTGCCCACCAGATGCCGATCGGATGCGGGAACGCGCACGGCATCCGATCGACTGTCGAATTGGCCAGGAATCGGCACGTCTATGCCCAGCTTTAGAAGGCTTTTTCTTTTTTTATGTCAAGCTTTCTATATAAGAAAGTAAACAAAATGCACTCACAGTGGTTGTGCTTTGAAAAATCATTCCCAAATTATCAACATGCAAACTTAGGGAGGGGTTCCACATGCGTCGGGACCCCCTCTGCTATGTGAATTGCTTGGCAGGAGGTCCAGACAGAGCACATTCACTTACCTGCTCGGCAGATGCTGTCTGCACAGCGCCTAGCAGTTCCGCCGATGCAAGGCTGAACGTAGTGGAGTTAGAGTTTACCTGCTCGGCGGATGCTGTGTTTAGACATCCGTCGAGCAGGTAAATTCTAACTCATTCCCACCAAGCAATACGCTTAGTGGAGGGGGTCCCGACGGATGTGACTCACAATTACTTATAAACGAGATTGAGGTGAACTTAAAATTGTATCATGTATTAAAACTTTAAAAAAGTAGTAAACTTAGTAAAGTAGTAAAATAGCGCAGCAGGTATTGTATTGAATGTGACGTTAAAGAGACCACTTTACTAAGAAGCTAACTATTGTAACTAAGGAGCTTAGATTGTAAAGCCATACACCTTTGCACTGTGATTTCTATACTTGTCGCTAGATCATCATGTTTTCATGCTTAATATAGAGTTAATAATTACACTGTTGATATTATCAATGAAATGGGAGAAAACATATTTGAGGAAATGATGCATGTGGGGATAGACCATTTACTCCATTTAAGCCATATTCATTTACTTACCTTTGACTTTAGAATGGAATGTATCCAGGCAACACTCCCCTGGCCATTAAAATGCAAAAAGGTAATCCCAGACCCTGAGGAAGTCCTGAGTGGACGAAATGCTTTAGAAATGACCTGGGACAACTTTTTGTACTTTTTTATGCATATCATGTCAGGACGCATTTATTTGAATTATTTAATGTGTATTGTTTGTAAATTTTGGTGACTAATGGACTGTAAAGTGCAATCTATGGGCTCAGGTTCATCATGACCTTCTAAATTTTTGTGTTATAAACTCAATTGTATCCCATTTTAGGATTGGGACATATTTTTACAAACTTAATTGCCATTAAAGTCCCAGGGACTGCATTTTGTTCCATTTGGGCTGTTCTCCAAATTCTGAATTTACTTTAATATAGAGTTGCTTATTTTTATTAATTTTCTGTCTAAATTTTTGGCTTTGGAAGCAATTTATGCCCATTATGCAGTAGTGATGGACCGAACTGTTCGCCGGCGAACTATTCGCGGCGAACATCGCATGTTCGCGCTCGCGCATTTTCGCGAACATATGGCGAGTTCGACCCACCCCCTATCTTTTTACATTGGTTAAACTTTGACCCTGCGAGTCACAGTCAGTAGACATAATCCAGCCAATCAGCACCCCCCACCTCACGGACCATCCCACCCCCTATAGCATAGCAAGTAGAGACGCCATTTCACATGCTGCTGGAGAAGGAGAGAGTCAGATCAGAGAGCTGCTGCGCTGCATAGGGAACCATTAGCTAAGCATTATTGTTCTACAGTGTACTCTTCCTCATTGCTCTTAGTCTGCTGTCAGGACAGAGTCCTGAAAAGACCCCAAAAGCCCCTTTTAGGGCTATTTTTTTGCTACCCTGTTGCCTGCTGACTGGCATGCCAGGCTGCTGCCAGTGATTCTGCAAGCCACATATTACACAGTGCCTACTTCCAGTGCTCATATCTGGTGGCACTTTGTTACCCCAGGGGATTTTTTTTCACCCTATTGTAGGGTATTAGTACCTATTGCACGGCTTTTCATCACTTCAGCCTAGTGCCATCTGTGTGTGCGCCCACACTGCCCAGTGCCCACCCATAGTTATCTGGTGGCACTTTATTACCCCAGGGGATTTTTTCACCCTATTGTAGGGTATTAATAAATATTGCACAGCTTTCCGTCCCTTACAGCCTTGTGCCAACTGTGTGTGCCCAGTGCCCAGCCACACTTAACTGGTGGCAGGGTAATACCCAGCAATTTTTTTTCACCCTATTAATAAAGGGTATTACTACGTAGTGCACGGCTTTCCATCCATTACAGCCTTGTGCCAACTGTCCATCTCCACCAGTGTCTGCCATACTGACTATCACCACCAGTGTCCTCCACATTGACCATCTCCCCCAGTGTCTGCCACACTGGCCATCTCCACCAGTGTCCTCCATACTGACAATCTCCCCCAGTGTCCTCCACACTGTCCATCTGCACCAGTGTCCTCCACACTGACCATCACCACCAGTGTCCTCCATACTGACCATCACCACCAGTGTCCTCCAAACTGACCATCTCAGCCAGTGTCCAACCATGTTGATTAGTGCTCTCCAGCTCAAATCCCATTGACTATAATTGTAGAATTCCTTGGTGCGGATTTAATGTGTGAAAAAATAATTTCTTGGGAGTTTTGCCATGGATTCCCCTCTGTCATGTCATTGACCAGGTGTTAGACCCCTTGAAACAACTTTCCCAACACTATTGTGGCCAGAAAGGGTCCCTTTGTTTTTTCAAAATTCGCCTCCCATTGAAGTCAATGGCGGGTTCGCCGGTTCGCCGGGTTCGCGAACTTTTGTGCTAGTTCGCATTCACCATTCGCGAACGCGCAATTCCAGGTTCGCGCCATCACTATTATGCAGCATTGTCAAGGTATCATGCACAATAAAGATCAATCAACCGGAAAAGCCATTCATTCCACTTTTGGAAAGCTATATAAATTACTCCCAATGTATCTGCAGTTTACTTTTCCTTCCTTTACTGATTGCTAAATATCATTAAATTTCTCCTCACATTTAGTTAAATCTATGATGTGAGTTATACAATTTTTGTTAACATTATTAAAACTGATTATATGAAATGATGAAATGATTTGGATATTTTTGTGTCTCCAACTGGATTGGCCTAAAGGTAGCCATACACAGGTCGATTTTCCACTCGATTTTTGACCGATCGATCACTGCATGCGTTCACGCGTTCGATCGCCAATCAATCGGGTTTTGATCCCCCTGCCCGATCGACCGAAAAAAAACGGAATCGACTAAAAATTGGATCGGACAATGAACCGACATGTTGGTTTTTGGTCGATAGTTTGGCAGTACGTTGATGGACCCATAGCTTCCTATGCAGCAGCCTTTCCGATTGCTGGATTTTGTGGAATCTGCCATTTTGGCTCATGTTCAAATCAGCCACAAATCGGATTCCCAAGGTGGTGTTGCATCGATTCCTGATCCGATCAATTGCCGATTCCTGATCGCCTGGAAAGATTGGATCGGCAATCGATCGGCATTTGAACGCTGACAAATTGACCTGTGTATGGCTACCTTAAAACTCCAGAAAAGTACACATACCAGATACCAAATACTCAACATTCCTGCACTTACAGCAGTGTGTGAATTGGTGACATTTGTATTTAAAGTTGTTTTATTGTTTCTTAGATTGTGCCTTCATTCTGTATTTTAATTAATCTGAGTCAAATATCTCAGTAACTGGGCAAAGGATGGATGTGTTTTAATTATCTGAAAGATCATAAAAGAAAAGAAATAGCAAAGTATTCACACTGGGAAGCCATGCCAAGTGCTGAAGCCAGGTTTCAGTGAACATTACAAATTCTATGAGCTTTTCAATCCATCAGAGGGTAAAATGAGTCACAGTTTCAATGCGGATGATCTAAGCGTAATTTGCATTATTATTCAGACTCTTATCTGAATAAACAGATTAGATGACTTTGGAAAAACATGTAAAAATATAGTTCAAAGCAAATATTGCATTAACCTTTTAACTGCAAACAGGATAGAGAGAAACAAGCTTATAATTGTCAGGAATTTAGTGAATATAGATACATTTTTCTTTAGTTTAAACTGAGGTACCCTTGTTACATATATATATACACACAGGGGTGCACATCATTTTTTTAGTGAGCTTCTCAGATAAATACCAGGAGATGGTGTTTGGTACTCACGCCATATGTAGGGTGGTCTTCCTCACTGTCCTCTGCATCAGCCTCCTGCACGGTGGATTTTGCTGGAGATGGACCTCCCTGTTTGTGTTTGATCCTCCAATCACTTTTCACCAGCTGGCTTTGGGTCAAATGTAATTCTCTAAGTACAACACTTTTGAACCCCCAGATCTCATACTTTAGTAGTACAATCCTGACATTTTCTGGCTTAGTAACCAACCCCTAAAACTTCCTGCAGTCCAAATGTCAACCTTTCCTAGTCATATTCCAGCACACACATATTCCAGCATACAGGTACGCATAGCTAGTTTTTGGCCCTTTTTGAGTACCAGAGTACCCCCTATGTGCACCCCTGTATATATATACTAGAGCTTTTATGTTAAAATTGTACTTGAAATTAGTGTTGAGTTTGAATATTCGATTTTCGAATATTTAGCTCGAATATCGCCATTCCGTCATTTCACAAACATTCGCAAATATATCATCGGATATCCGTCGCGATTTATTGTGATTATTGTGATTCCATTCATTGCAATGGATCGCGATTATACAATCGCGATGAGATTTTTTTAAACAGAAATTACGGATATTCTCCCAATCAAATATCCGAGCTCCATTGACTTGCGCAAATTCAATCGCAATTGCAATTTTTAGATCGCAATTCATGTCCACAAGTGCGGCTATTCGAGATTACGAATATGGAATCGAATATTATGGTGGATATTCGCGAAATTACGGGAATTTGTATATTGCCTAGTTGCTCATCACTACTTGAAATAGTAAACTTGGTTTTATTGTGTCTAATGCTATATCCTTTTTAATTGTATTTCCTTGAAAGCGCTGGAAATGTATAATATTATGGGGAACAGCAGGATCAAGAATTAATGATTAAATAAGAAAGGACACTTTCCAATGACAGCTACAATCGGTATCGGTTTTAGGGGAAACTAGTCTAGATGTATTTATAAGACATCTGTGTCTTGGTTTGGTAAATTACATGGTTTGTTACATAAAATACAATCTTATCATTTCTCAGGCTCACATGTCATGCAGCAGAGCATTTATGTCAGACAATTATTCTTACAGCCAGTGCCAATGGGTTTATTTCAATGGGATCTGTTGACATAAGTTTTAGAGGTATTAAGTTTAAGAGTTCAGGGAAGTTGCTGTAGTTGCATAGAGCTAGCTGCTTACGGCCGGCTGCCGAAAGTACGGGTAAGGCGAGATGTGCCACTCACACATTGGCCAGAAAAGAACTGAAATGCATTAGTAATAATCTATATGCTTTTATGGATTTCTTAAAGCAATTCTTTTGAAAAAAAAAAAATTTTCACAATATTCCTAATTTGAAGGATACAGCACATATCCAGAAGATACTAGATTTGCGTTGCAATTCCAGAACAGTTGACCCTTTTTTAATAAGATTTTGCGTATGTGTATGGGAATGCAAAACCCATACAATGTGAAATTTCAAATTCAGCTAAGGGGTAGGGGAGGAGTCAAAAAATCTGAATGGCGTGCCCTAGCCTGTAAGAATTAACTCAATCCGGGTCACTGGCGCCTGCCATTTAACATCACAATATGGTTTGTTTAAAGACTATTGCTTTATTTGTGTTGTAAGTATCTGCTATAAGTAATTTGATAGTCTTGAGTACAATGGAATGCTTATGGTTTTATACTGTGTCTGACGTTTTCTCATACATGTTGTATTTAGACTTGTAACTCCATACGCCTCCTTGAGGAAGCCCATGGGGCAAAATGTGTCGGAGAATGGAGAACTAATAAGAACACTGCTTTATGAAATCTCATCTAGATATACTGTGATGAAAATTGTCCAAATTATGTTTGTGATTTTAAGGTATGCTCAGTGTGGTAACCCATGTATGGGTTTTTACCTCATGGGTAGGGTATGGTTTTTGATTCCATACAATGTGAAAAGTACCATAGCATCATAACCTGGCCTATCAATGAAAGAGATTCCTGTGTGTTTTTTTTCTTCCTGCTCTGTGATACTAAAGACTTTTAGATTAAAAATTTGGCTCTCCAAAGATAATTGCCCATTCATCTCACTGATCTGTCAGTGTCTTTTTTAATCTACACACTTACTATCCATCACTGTTCTCCCGTGTTTCTCAACAGAAAGTTAGCTAGAATTCATGCAGTCAAAACAAATCTAGATGTGAGACCCATATTGCGGATTGTTCTATAAATCACACATCTATCCAACTTTACACATGAATAGGTATTTCAATCTAATCGACACATAACAAGCAATTAGAAAACAAATCTATTGCGTTGAAGAGAAACGTTTGGTGATTTTTGTATTGTGGTATGCTTAAAAGACTATTTTCTATGCTTTTATAATACAAACATACTGTTTTTATGTATTTGCATTTTATTCATACAACCACAATTTCTATGCAGTTTGATGTATCTGAATTCATTAATTACATTTTAGTTTTAACTGCTTTTCCAATTTTAACCGTTGAACTTCTTTACAATCTTTGTTTTAACCCAGGAATCCTAGAGGTTATTCTGGGTAGGCTTTCCAAGATCTTGGAGTATGTTAGTGGTTTTTGCCTGGCTGGCTCACAATCTTCATCCTAGTTCATACCAAAGGTGTTCAATGTGATTGAGGTCAAGACTCTGTGAGAGTCATCTTCTTCTACGCCAAACATGCCCAAACTATGCTTCACTTGATGGACCTTGCTTTGTGCAATGTTTGACTGGGGCACAATCATATTCTGTTAAAAACATTTGTGAAAGATCCTTTTCAGATAAAGTCCCACAATAGTAGTTAAAGCATTGTACTCCTTCACTTAAGCTAAGGGGCCAGCCCAACCCAACCCCAAAACCCAATACCATTATGCTGTCATCACCAAACATTGAAGGTGGCACAATGCATCCCCCCCAAAAAAAATACCCCCAAAAAAAAAAATTATCTTTAAATTGTATCTTTATTACATAGTGGGAGCAGTATAGGGATAGTGTCTGTCTTGTGATTGGACTCTCAGTATAGACAGTTCTGTCTTCAAAATACACAGGTTTAATCAACATGCTCAATTATTGTTGATTTAGAACCGTGAAAGCCCAGCTAATGGCCTGTTTGAAAAAATGCACAACTTTGACCTTTACTAATTCATTAAAAAGGACAAAATTTTAATTAAAACAGCTGGATGGTGGTGTAAACCAACAACATTTAGATTCCTATATAAATAGAAATATTTGCCTACTTTACTGGAACTATGAAAGCAACTTATTTGCAAATTGGTGTCAATGAGTGTCTGTGATCACTCCTTTTGCTATGGCATGATTGATATCACAGCTCTTACAAAAGTCCCTCTAGGGTGATACTTCAAGTTGAACAGAAGCAGATTTTACAAAGTTATGCAATATCATGTAATAAAGAGGTAATTCTTACTATAGTAAAAAATACCCTATATCTGTCCTTTTTCCTCTATAAAATGACCTTGTAGATTAAACACACTATATGTTTATAATTTGTTTTTATTGCGAAACTAGGCGATTCTTCTTTAAGATCCATTGTATTAGTTCTGGGCTGTTAGAATATAGTGATGGCCAAACTGGTAGAGAACCCAGTCTCTAGTGAAAGAAAACCAGCATAAACCATAAGTGACGTCAGTGACACCAGGATATTGATCTGGTTAGCAGAGGTTTCTGGTAATCAGTGTTTGCTTTTGGTATTAATGAAATTGACAATAGAAGCACTAAAGGATCAGCAACAAGGCAACTGCAGGTGGGGGGCTATAGACATTTTCCCTTCTCATTGTTTTTGTCTGCTTTTTAGTAGTTTTGCATTTGACTTTGGTAAGTTGTACCCAACAGAGGTGGTCAAACTCTACCAGGAGTGCTACATGCCATTGCCAAAGGTTTCAAGAGCATGGAGTATAATCTAGGGGACTTACTATTGGAGAGTTGACTATTGCAGACCCTTAACCCATCAGCAGGGTCAGTATCTGGTCCTTTATACAGTAGGAACTGTCAGAGCCTTACAAAGCAACTTCTAGTGGACGAAAAACAGACTTTATGTGGAGGGTTTGACATCCTCTAGTAAGGCCTTCACTCACTGTCTGGCACCATGGAGCTCAATTTGCATTTGCCAGAAGCTGCCTGCATACTCATGGTTAAGAGTATGTAGGCAGTCGCTGGAGGTTGAAGGAATTGATACATTGATTAGCCTCCATGCTCATCTGACCTAAATCCAAAATAACCTCTCTGGGACATCATGTTTAGATCCATTTGTGCATGTCAGCTTATCACTTAGTGTCAAATTATGCTTCTGCCATTTTGGCCACAATATGCTTTGACCATTATCAGGACAATGGTAGCCCAATGCAGTATAGATGAGAGGTTTCTGTTATTGGCCACTTATTATATAATAATATTATACGTTGCATTACTGTCATCTTAGTTTAAAGTAGACTTTAAGTTGCACAGATTTTATTCAACATAAAATATGCACACAAGCAGTAACCAAATATTTTTTATATCAATAGTGT
This sequence comes from Ptychadena robeensis, assembly GCA_036250615.1. Lineage (NCBI taxonomy): Eukaryota > Metazoa > Chordata > Amphibia > Anura > Ptychadenidae > Ptychadena > Ptychadena robeensis. The sequence continues at coordinate 151,567,786 of CM070034.1, forward strand.
TTATGTATCACATTTGCGGCAGCTCTTCAATTAAAGTGGTGCTGCGTGCCTTGCTTTTGTATTTATAGAATAAAGTATTGCAAAAGTACAGCACCACCGAGACTGCGCTACAGTGCCATGCATCAGTACATACATGCTAAAGTGTCATCTGTTTCTCAAGTCGCTCTGCATGCTGCACACAGGGACACACTGAGTGCAGTGAAGCAAAGATTTATCATTGGCAAGTACATCATAATATTGAGTAGCACAGTGTAGCTCTAGCCGTCTTGCCCTTCAGAGACTTGTATAATTCCTTGCACAGCAAATTGTTTCATGATATCTTTAAAATGAACTAAGTAAGCCCTCGAGGCAGCTGTTAAATATACCAAGACGCCACTCTGGTCCACATTTCTGCTCTATCTTCATCTCAGGTCATAATTGTGTGCCGTTCTTAGCAAAAAATGAATATCACCTGCAAGGATGAAGAGTTTATTTCATTTTTAAGATATTGAAGTATCAAAGATTCAGTACAATTTAAAAATATTTCAAATACACAGAACAGTGATTGAAAAATACGTTTAAATAGGTGTAGTTTAGAGTTAAGTGTATTTTTTAGGTGAGTTTTTTTGCAGTAGACATTCTGTGGTTCCAAGAGGCTTGCCCAATGTTTATGACCATAACAGACTCAGAAGTTGGGCAGCACAGTGGCTCAGGTGGTTAGCAGTCTGGTCTTGCAGTGCTAGAATCTTAGGTTAGAATCCCAGCTTAGGCACTATCTGTAAGGAGTTTGGATGTTCTCCATGTGTTGGTTTTGTCCCACACTCCAAAGACATGCTGATTCTCCTATGTTAGTTACACATGACAGACTATGCCTGTGTTAGTTACATATATATGACATTAAATTGTAAACTGAGAGACAGTTAGTGATATGACTATACTGTATATGCTCTGTAATAAATGGGGAATTGGAGAGCATAAAAATAACAATTCAGAAATAAATGAGCTACAATAAATGTACCCTCTGGATGTGCCTACAAACCAGCAATTGAACTTACCTTAGAATTGGGGGAATATACAGCCCAATTGACAATAAGTAGGAGGATTACCAGCATGAGGAAAGAGGCCCTGAATCATCTAAATAGATATTGCTTTTTGTCATTAAGAATACTGCGTCCGTGTCTGGAAGCCCTATGTATAAAATAATTTTGCGAAAGAAAGAGTCCAGGTGACAAAAAACTTTGAACAGTAAAAATTTCAGGAACCTGATATCTAAAACTTGGAGAGAGGGATGCAAAGGGGGGACATTTGGTAACAAAACTCACCTGAAGCTAAAATTGGGCATACTCACCTGTCCTATGCAAGTATAATTTATGATTTATGTAATAGAGGTGGCGGTTCTTTATTAAGCACATTGCCGGTGTCAATGATGATGCTGAAGATGTGTGGGGGGTGATGAGTGAGGGCAAAAAATGGCATCAGATTTCATTGTAATCCACCATGATTGCCCATGGTGTGCTTTTTTAAAAAGTGCACCACGGGCAGACCGCCCATGAGTTTATTGGACTACCAGCATTGGTTGTGGATTAGTCAACAATGAGTGAATTAAAACAATAAGGACATACGCTTAGAAAGGTTATAAATCTGCTATTAGACAGGTCTGATATATATCTTACAATTTATAATCTTCTCATTGGGACTTCTTGGTGTGAGTTGATATTGATGTTTTTTCAATTTACTGGTTGGGAAAAATATGGGGCCAGCTTACAACTGCCAAGGAACTGCAGGCCCTGTTAAAAAAGGCATTGCCCCGTTCATTCTACCATAGGGATAGCCGCAGTGGTAGATTGCGCAATGCTGGCACAAAAAAGTCTTTGTGCTCAGTAAAGAGGTGCAGTTACAGTTCCAGGAACACAGGCACCCAGTACGGTGAGAACATGGCCTTACTTTAGCTATTTTCACTATTAATTATTTTAATCTCAACTCCTGATACTATACTTGAAGCTAATGGTTTTTAAATAGGAATTAATGAATATCTAATGGCCACTTAAATTTCCAGATGAACAAATTATCCAAATATACCCAAACTATATTACCTAAGGACTACATTGAAGATACAACTTCCTGTGAATGTTGAATTCCTCAAAGATATTGTGTCATGCTTTACCAATTGGTCTGATCACTTATAAATGATGTAATAACTATAATAATAATAATTTTGTATTTATAATTGTTAAATCTTTAGCTGCTTCTTTAAAATGTGCACTTGCAGTTTAAATAAGTGTATTTACTGACTGCAACCTTTGGTTAAACAATTGAGTTAATTCCTAACCCTAAAGCTTACTTTGTAAAAATGTTTTTATGATAAATCCTGTGACTTGTGAATGTCTACATATTTTGGAAAGATTTAGTAATAAGCACATGCTGTTTTGTATAATATTGGGAGCTGATTAACATCACCATGGAAACCATAAACATAGCTTGATCTTTTCTGGTAATTATGCAATCATATCTTAAAAGAGCAATGCTAATTGTTTTATTTTCTTTGCTTGTTCTGTAGTCTATCACAGCGGGAAAGGCAGGTGTATGACACATTTGGTTCTAAAACAACATAACCTTAGGAATTTAGCATGGCTGCCTGCCTATTACTATGGCAATACGCTCAGAAAATGTCATCCTGATGGCCTTTGTTAAACACTCTAGTCTCGTTAACAAACCAGATTGGGCTATTTTAACCTAATTAACAAAGGACGCTCAATAACCAAATAGATGAGCAAGGCATATAAAAGTTAACATGAAAGTGAGAATTTGGGGTCTCCTTTTATTTTGAGTAATCCAACAGTAGCTATTTTTAGCCCAAAAACGTTTTTTTGTGCCATCAGAGAGAGCAGTCCCGGTCAGATTTGGGAACATAGGGACATAGAGATTTATACTGGCTGCAAGGGTTTGGCTTTCAAATTCTACTGAAAATTATTAAGGGGACTATTTTAGGGGTCTGACTTTATTATGTCATTTAAAAGTTAATAAGTGTCTGGTATGAGTGACTGGTCCAGACCATTTAAGAAAAGACCACACACTAGGATTAAATATTAAATGAACTCTGTATTCAACCAGAAGTCTGCAAAGTTCTTCATACTTTTAAGGGAAGTGGACTATTACTGGTAGTTTCTCTGTTTCCTTGGTGAGCTTGGTCATGTTGACAAATATGAAGGGAACCACCTTTTTTGTATATTTGTCTCAGAGGCAAGAGATCAGAGAGATTTCCCAGGGAACAGTGTAAAGCTAGCCATACACTTGTCGATTCCTGAGCGATCGATCGATGATCCGATCGATTCCGGTGAAGTCACAGGCGTCGATTGATCGACCAAGTCTGTGCCTACCACTTTAGGCCACCGATTCCTGGACGATTTTGTTACCAGTCGATCGATTCACAAATGTCAACGCCCCATGATGTGTGCCCGATCGATCAGAAAACACCAACAGGTTGTTTCCCTGGGCGATCCGATTTGGGGGCCATGTCAATCGGTTGGGGTCGATCGGTCAAGGTGGGCTGCACTCGATTCCTTGTTGATCAATCGACGTGCATGCGCCAGGTGATCGATCGGCCAGGAATCGAGTGTGAAATCGACCTGTGTATGGCCACCTTAAGAGAATTGTCTCACTCAACCCAAAGTTGTGCCTGCATCCCAACCAATATAGTAAAGAAGAAAATTCCCGCATGTCACATGGTGACAGTGGAACATCCTTGTACCACTTGGAGATACCTAAACCATCCCAATTAATACTTGATGTATTTCCTTTATATACTTAGAACACGCCTCCCCCGCCCCTCTATCCATACTGGCACCCTGCCTCCTTGAATCTGGCGGGACAGAAAAAAACCCTCCCCTAGCCCTATTTTCCAAGTCCTTTCAGGATCTTACCAATTACGAGGTGAGTGTGATCTCACCTCTTAGGAACCTAGACTGGTTCCCCATACTGTTCTTACCTGATCAGACACATGGATATACTAACACCCCTTTCCTCATATCTTAGCACCATACACCTTTTTGCAAAAATATCTGTTGAAGAAGCGATCACTCGCGAAACGCGTGGAGTTGCAAATGATTACATAATATGTAACATGGTGGACGAAATTTTTTGAATATGGACTTTATTAAATGGACTTTGGTACCTTTCATACTTGTTTTTGCAATTTGATGCCTTTGAAAATCCCTTAACCCACCCCCACATGCAAATGTTGGAGTGGGAACGTTTGTAATATATATATATATATATATGTTTCATATATGTATGTATATTTTCTTCTTTACTATTTCCCATGGAAAAGGCGGACACATTTGAATCAGAGCTGTACCGGAAAGTGATGTCCCTGCTGTAATTTCCGGTATATGGAACACACAGTTCCTTGTTCCTAAACTGGTGCCCGATAAAGCACTGCCGATCGGGTGTCTTTACCCGGTCTCTAGTGAAAATAATTGTTCCTCCGGCCGGACCAGGCGCGGAAAGGTCTGGCTGGAGGAAGAATTATAGACTTCTTCTAGCCAGAGAAGGGGGTGAACACCCGTACTGCAAAGCGAAAATGCAATGTTCGTCTGTGGACAGTTCGGCCATCCCTAATGTTTAGCTGATCTCCTGTGTTAACATTGTATGCTTTAGACAAACAGCAACTGATTTAGAATAATTAGGATCTGTGTTTAATCCACTAATCTGCTCTGCTGTCGTAATTGGGTAGATGTGAATCAGGTAGATTGTTAGTCCTCCTTTCTGTTTCTGTGGTGATAGAAAGAATTATACAGCATGGCTCTTGTACATTACTGATGGTGTTATGTCAGGGCAGGCACAAACAAATTATGTCTGATCAATTGAAGAATTAAGAAAATTTGTATTTGTCATCCCTCCTATCTTTGGATAATAAGACAAAATGTTACATATATATATTTAGAAATTAAAACAGGACCAGCCAGTGCAAGCTTTGTTGCGTTTTGATTCGAATCGATTTCACAATGTGTGGAGTGAGGACAAATAATATAATAAGAAATAAGAAAATATAATAGCATGTTGTAATTTCCCGCTGTGGTGTCCATCGCAGCATAGTAAAATATTTGTACATGGGAGGAAAACGGTGCTTAACAAGCAACAGTGCAAACTAATTAATCCCACACTGAATAGATAACAAGTGACAGCCATTATTATCAACCCAATTACAGATGTTTGCAGTCCTGTCACATGCATTTCTCAGACAAAAACCTGATGGTTTTCTTTGCATCTTTTTTTTTACAGGACCTGTTGTTTAGTGTGTGCGCTCTGAATATCATCTCCACTATCGTCTGTGCTTTGGCTACTGCAATGTGCTGCATGCAGATGGTTTCTGCTGATATCCTACAGCTGGTGAGTAACTAACTTATATCCAAAAGTAGGTTTATGTACTTAAAAACACAAGGGAACATTGATTGCCAATAAGCTCAGATATTCACCAGGTCACTGTTGACCATCTTATCCCTGTATCACAATGGTCCCAGGAGCAAAAGAAATCTCTAGAATTGTTAGGATGTGGTATAAATGTGTTAGAGGCATCAGAGTTGAAAATGAGAATAAAGCAAACCAGGTATCAGAAAATATGCTCTCTGCACTGGACTATGTTGGATTTACTGAGCTTTGTACTGTATGCTTACAGAAAGAGAAATAAATATTTGATCCCTTGCTGATTTTGCACATTTGCCAATCTATAATTGCTATGGTAGGTTTATTGTGGCTATGAGAGACAGAAAACCAACAAAAGCTCCTCCCAAACCTAGAAAATAAAAAGGTAGATAGATTTTTATTTAAGTGAGTGAAATAAAAATGTAAACCCTTCCTCAAAGATAACTAGAGGTCAGACATTTCTTGTAGTTGGTCACCAGGTTTACACCCATCTCAGGAGGGTTTTTGTTCCCTCCTCTTTGTGGATCCTCTTAAAGTCAATAAGGTTTCAAGTCTAATGTTTCCAACTTAACTTGTTAGCTCCCAGATTTTCTATGGTATTAAGGTCTTGAGACTCTAGAATCTTAATGGACAAATTCTTGAGCCACTCTTTTTTCTTGACCAAGTGTGTTAAATCATTGTAATTTACAATATCCAGGCTGAGGGAAAGAGGTGCTTACCCAATATTTGACTGTACATGGTCCCATTCTTCCTCATTTCAATCTGATGAAGGTGTCCTGTCCTGTTTGCGGAAAAACAATCATCAAAGCATATTGTGCCCACTACCATGTTTGAGTGTATGGTGTTCTTGGGGTCAAAGGCAGAATTTCTACTCCTCCAAACACGGTGAATTAAGTTGATGCAAACAGTTTATTTTTGGCTGACCACAACGCTTGCACCATTACATCTCTGGTTCATTCCAATGTTCTTTGTCGAATTGCAAACAGACCTGTATATATGCTGTTTTGAGCAGGGGCCCTTAATGCTTCAAGATTTCAAGGTATTATGTTACCAATTCTTTTCTTGGTGACAATGGTCCATGCTGCCATTATTGAGTATTTTCCACCTGTGTGGTTCGGGGCTGCTTCGTCACCATTCTCATGATCATTGCACATGATCATTCTTCCATTTTTTTATTATCTTGCCAACTCTTACCTTCTCACTAAGCTGCTTGCCAGGGGTTGTGTAACGCAGCCTAGTCTTGTGTAGGTCCACAATCTTGTTCCTGACTTCTTTGGACAGCATTTGGGCATGGCTGTGGTTTTAAATCTGATTGATTGCTTCTGTGGACAGATGACAGTTACTGTAACAAGAAGGGAATAATAGCACTCCCAACCTTTACAGAGGTTGCTTCTGCTTGTTACTATCATAAAGTGAGACTCCTGTGTACCTGAATTTCTGCTAGTTTCAAATATAAATTGGTGATTTCTTTGTTAGAGTGGTAAAAGTGGGTGCAAATACTTCTTTCCCTCACTATATATGTTAAATATTGATATAATTATTATATATATGAAAGTTATCCATTTTACTTTTTTCATTCACAATGAGAATTTATCCTTTAATAGCATATGTTTATGTTAAAATGTGTAATTTGGAAGTACCCACTGTGCTGGTTCAGACGGTTTGTACAAGGTTATTTGAGGTTAATGTTTATTATTTATTTACTGACTAATTTGGGTTTATGTTTGTTAATTAATAATGGCACTGTCGAGGGACTTCATTATACTGTTGATAAGCTGTGGCCTTTTATTGTTATTTATTACATACACTTACCAAAGTATATTAAATGTATTATAGTCTTTATTTTAAAGGCTTTTAATAGCGTTTGGGGCTATGGGGGAATTTTTGGTTATGGAGGCAACTCAGCACTACTGTCATGAGAAAATTCACCTCTTTAAATAAAGCCTTTTTTGTGTTTTACTATTTAAAGCTTATTTAAAGATACTGTAGGAAATTTGCTTTGCATTGTTTAGAATTTAACACACAGGAAGAGGGTAATTTTTATTTTGGGCTCCTGCAATCTACCCCATAATAACATTTGTTCATGCCAGATGCGTGGTGATGGTCGAATTTTTCGACTAGCTGACTTTGTGGGGTGATTGCTACGCCCCTGAACATGGTATCATGGTAAAATTGCTGGAGATGTAGAGAAGCGTTTTGGGAATATTTGAAAAAAGAGTTCTGCTCTAGCACAGGGTTTCTCAACTCCGGTCCTCAGGGACCCCCAACAGTGCATGTTTTGAAGAAAACCTGAAACAATCACAGGTGAGGTCATTTGTGTCTCAGCAGAGCTTATTAAACCTTGGTGGTCTTCTGCAAAACATGTACTGTTGGGGGTCCCTGAGGACCGGAGTTGAGAAACACTGCTCTAGCACACACAGTTTTTGCATAAATTAAGTTCAAATTCAAAGTCAAAATTTTTGAAATTTTGACTTGACTTTGAACTTAATTTGTGCAAAAGCTATTTGTGTTAAAGACATAATTCTTTTTTGTAGTATACCTTCAACCCTTCTCTACATCTCAAACAAGTCTGGGGATGATACCATGTTTGAAATCGTTGAATTTTTTATTTTTTTTTAAAAGGACCATCTCTAGTATAATACTAATATTTTTTTTCCAAAACAACTTTATTGAAAAGAGCTGAGACAAATATAGCATGTTAACAATATTTTTTATTTTAGATACACCCCATAACACATCCCACCTCCCCAAACCCCTATTTATTAGACATATATCTACTTACATGAATTTATGTTTATCTCAACTCCTTACTCCTACTCCTACTCCTACTACTACAAACAGTTTTTTTTTCAAACAAAACAATTGTGTACAGTTTTATATGGCTTAAAGTCAAATATCTACTACAATTGGGATTTTATTTAAAACAGTAACCCAAACAGAACAGCATGGTGTTTTCGGGTACATGTCTGAGTGGTAATTTTCATTTTGAATTTTTTCTTTCTAATTATTTTGATGTGTCCTGTTTCTACTTCAATATTTTTGTTCGTGATCATGACCAAGCATTAAAGTTTAGGCTAAATTAAGCTAAGTGTTAATTACCGTTTCTAAGCAAAAGAAGCAGAAAAATACATATTATAACCGGAAAATTAAATCTCCATTCCCTGCGCTGTTCCTGTCTGCTAATTGCCTCATCTAAATTGCCTAAAAAGGTAGCAGTTGGTTGATGTGCACACAGATGCATCGCGGTTCCTGCTGCCCAAGATAATTTTTTACATCCAGAGAGCACTTATGTCGCCCGAAGACCCATTTACATATCTGACTGTTTGTTTAGTCACTTACTTAAGAATTCTTATTGTCCAGCATCTGCCTTTATTGTCTACACAATTATTGTAATTCTTCCCTAATCCCCTTGTGCAGTTTTGCAGGCACTAAATGAGAGCGTCTCCTTTTGGTCGTAAGCAATCTTTCATATGCCCATGCATGCAGAGCTCCCAATGGATCTTGTGTTCTCCAGTTGTGGCATCTGCTCTAAAGCTACATAGCACATACTGCTGATTTTTAAACAGCAGGCAATGAAAAGGATTTCCAAGCAGGGAATTCCTTTTTTCCAAACACTAAATATTTTATTGTATTTCCCCTGAAAGCCAGTGTATGAATTTTAGGAAAATACCTGCATGATAAAAAAAAACCTTATTCACTTGTCAGTTATAGCTTTCGGTGAATGTAACATTTGTAAGCAAAAAAATAAATAAAAGAAAAAAACCTGTATTAAATACTAAATAAATGTTATAGCTAATTCTAGAAAAAAAGGAAAGGTGCAAATCAATGGCCAAGATAGGAAAGGTCAGGACCTTTTACAAGGGTACCTGGCACACAATTAGAACAACTTAAGCTGACCATACACCTTTAGATCTCTCTGTCAGATATCCTTTAGATTACCAACAACTATGTAGTGCCTCTGCGATTGAACACAGGTAGACTTGATTGTTTTGAAAATCCCTCATATTACATGGTTTTGGTAAAACAAAAGGAGATCTAAAGGAAATCTGACAGAGAAATCTAAAGGTGTATGGGAACCCCTAGAGTGGATCTATCATGAAGGAAATTAATAAAAAAATTAAATAAACTTTAACTAACCTAAGAGTTGGCAGGATGATGAGTGGCCCATATTTAAAGAAAAAAAGTACTTTGTTCCTTACCGTTGTTCCTTAAAGCCCCAGCTGTTGGCTGCTCTGATACTGGCAAATCAATTCTTTTCTTATTGACTCTCGGGAGTCGGGAGCATCATAACGCAGCGCAATCTTCCTTCCCAATTCCCAAATCTGTGTCTTGTCCCATAAATTACCTTCATTGCACAAATTGGCACTTGTACATGCACATTTTGTGAACGCAATGCCTGGCACTTTGCTCAGAATCTCGAATATTCGTTATTATGAAGATATAGCTCTATACTCTAGATTTTCACAATTAAAGGTGCTGATAGTCACAATATTCACGATCAACACAATATTTATATCAATACTATATTTTTCGGTTGAAATTTCTACATTTCCAC
>CM070034.1:151583251-151595673 GCA_036250615.1 Ptychadena robeensis
GGTGCACTTTTGGTACAGAAATCTGGACCTCAGCAGTGCGCTAGGGAGGTTAATGCACCAGATCTTAGCCCAGTGGTAGTGTAGCCAGATATGGGTAAGGTGGGCAGAGAGAAAGTAGATTTTAAAAAAGGTGGCATAATCAGAAAAACTACTTTAAAAAGTCCAAGTTTACCTCCATTTACCTCACATATAAACAACAGATATCCACAAATACATCATATATATGACATATTGCCCCTAGAAGTTTTAGGCTATCTGTATGTGGGACTCTTTTTTTTTACGTAGATCTTGCCTACTAAAGTATGCACCACATACATTAAAATAATTTTTAGTGAATTAAAGGTGAGTGGAGACTGAACTCTTCTGCTGGAGCTCATCAGAATCTGTCCACACCCATAAAGCAATGATGGAACCAGTTTAGAAAATTGTCCATCCATTCCAAAAATCTAACAATCAAAAAACAAGGATTTCAAGACTGCAGACATCAACTTGTGTGTCATGTATTGACATACTGTATATTTTCATGTAAAAGCATATTGGGTAATATCTGTTGAAACTAGTTTACTCATCATGATTCAAAGTATTCTGTATATCTGAGAAGGAATTTCTGAATTGAGAAAGTCAGATTACTAGAGAAAAGTCTTCAAAACAGATGTGTACTCAAAATCAAAAAAATATATATGTAAAATTTAAGTTTGACTTCTGAGCTCTGAGCTGGTATGATCATGGCGTAGCTCTCCACAATCCTAAAAAATAAAAACTGTCCCCTGCAATCATATAAGAGATTCCATCTTTATATGCCAGGTTTTCGGAGGTTGGTTCAGGGTGCAATGTCCAGACTGACCACTGGGGGCGTTTATAATTATTTTCTATAGGAAAGATTGTCTGTGTACGATTCAATGAAGAACCTAGACCAGATACTTTACTGGCTGTCACTGCTTTCTGATATTGTACTTCTATATTTCTGATATTCTGATGTCGTATTTTTTTTGGTCCACCATGCCGTTTGTCATCAGAGCAAGGGAGAGAGGAGGGGGTGTGGGGGACCTTCTTAAAAAGTTTTGAGGGTTTTTTTAATGCATTACTCCCTATTATCGGCACTTGTAATGCCATTTTGCAAAGATAAACTTCTGGTTGTAGGTCCACTTTAAGAAAACTCAAATGCTTTATGCTAGTATTTCAGTGTCAAAGAAAATTCCCTATTCTAGGTAATTCCTTGCACATCCAAATTGCTCAGTTTCAATTGTGAATGGAAATATTTGCAGAAAATAAATCTATCATATTTACATTTTTCCCCACTGTGTACTTGGCACTAAATGTAAATATGTGTTGTCTTTATTCTAGAGAGAAATCATTTTTCCACATATGCCCATAAATTAAATCCTATTACAGGAAATCACAGGCCTTTACAAGAAAACTGTTTAACCTTCACCTTTCTCTCACAACCTTAATTACAGTTATAGTCATGCATAATTATCACAGGAGGAGGGAAAGATAAAATCAGTCACTGCTGTGTTGGGAAACAAAGCATTATTTTCCATACTTGGACAGCTTTTGGTAAATTTAAGAGGACCAGGTGTATTTTATTGCAAGTACCACTTGACTTGTATTACAGAATAACGTAGGATTGTAGACGTGATAAAAGAATGGTAAGTGCCCTCAGAAAAAGCTTGATTGTACACATCCATGGCTGGAACCCCAGGTGACTAATATTCACAGATTTGTAGAAAAAAGGCTTTGTGCACTGTGTGTGCTTACCTCAATTAACTGTTAAGCCCCCCATACACCTTTAGATCACTCCATAGAATTTCCTTTAGATCTACCAACATCTATGTAGTGCCGGATCCTCCCTGATAGGATACATGGTGATTGGAAGGTTTAGAAAGGTCCCTCATATTACTTGGGTTTGGTAGAACAAAGGTTGATTGTACAGAAATTGTATGGTAAGATTGTAAGGTGTATGGGGGGGGGGGGCTTTACACTCTAAAAGTATACTGCAAAACTTGTATATCAACACTCTCTTGTCCCCTATTTGCTTCATATCATAGAACTATAAAATACTTTTCTAGAGCAGCCAGTCTCTATCAGTAGGTGTGATTGGCTCTAATATTGTTCTGGTGACGAAAGTCAGGAAAATGCTGTGTATATAAATAGGATGAACAATGTGTACCACTTCTTTGAATTCCACATTTATTACTTCCAGAACTAATGTTTTATCCATATTGCTCAGCTGCACATTCCTAAATATACAATCAATTGGAGTTAGGAGGGGGGAGGATGTAAATTGCACATAACCTATTTACTTTGCAATAAATAGATGAATGTAATGATCATTCTATTTTAATAGAATGAGCATATTACCTATTACGTGAATGTGTTTTTTGCAAAATCTAGCAGCTAGAAAGCCAGAAAAAAATGGGGAATGCAATTAGTAACAATGTGTAATTGTGTAATCCTTGCTCTAATGTTAGGTCTAGGAAAGGGGAGGGCAAACTTTTTGATTTGCCCACAGCAGGTTCTTTAATTTGACAGATGTCCACCACTGAGGTTGCCTCTTAGAAATACATGGTGGTAGTTGTCAGTAATTGACAACCGCTGCCCAAGTGCCCTCACTTCAACTGCTGCACACAACAGCAAAGATGTGGTTTAAAGGCGGATTGCAACTGTCCGACCTCAAACCAACCTTGGGAATAGTGCCTTGCTAAATAAAAAAATACTATTAAAATATATATATTTTTAGATATTTAAATGTGCACAAGTAAACTTAGCTTTTCCATGTGTATTGATGTATTTCTGTCAAATTTGTCTTGTCAAATATTGTTCCTAGAGGCAGCCACTGTTGCCATGTGGGCGCATCCATAGTGTCATCGCATTTCTTTATGTCAATATTTGGATGTCTCTAGACATTATATCTGCTCTTTGCAGGGAATGAGCGAAGGGGAGCAAGAGCATCTTGTCACCGGGGTAATAACAGGCCCGATTAACCTCCCTAGTGGTCTGCCTGTACCGTGTTGTTTTAATGGTGTGGTATGGGTGATCGCAGCAGTGCTTAAAATTCCCACCCACCCCTGTACACATCGCCGGCCCCTGTGGCATGTCCCCCTCCACTTCGGCGTCAACTTAGCGTGATCGTGGTGGTGTCGCAACCCTTGAATCGCTGCAGCTTTATATCAGGTTCTCCCAATCCCCACTCACCTAGTGTTTGGGACGAACCCAAACAGCGAGTGAAATTGGTTTGTCCCAAGTGCTAGGTAGGTTAAGAACCTAAATAGGCCAGATATGGTCCATGGGCCATAGTTTGCCCATGTCTGTAAGATACTACTACACATATATACTTGTATAAATATTTCACACTTGTGCATTGCCTTCATCAGGGGAGTTTTTATTTTACCATTTACAATCATTTATAGAATTTTTATTGAAGCAAAGTTGTTCTCTGGTCCATTACATGACAAAATAAATACCAAACATACATTATTTCATGTGAAAATATTATGCCGATAACATGATTTGACCTATTTCAAGGTCAAAGCATGACAACCCTTCAATGTTAATCACTATACAACCATATGGTTAAAAAAAATATGTATTTTACTCCAAACAGTCTGTGACAAACAACTGCAACCTCCAGAAAAACATTAGTGAAATCTCTTGCCTGTGTCTTTTTTCAGATTGACTGTAGATCACAGTAATGCAAGAAGACATCAGCACAAACAAGAACTTAGTAGTTCAAGCACAATACAGAATTGTGCCTTCAGCAAATATTATCAGCTCAGTTCTTTCCAGAGGCAAGAGTTGAAGAGCCAGCCTGCTAAAGATCCAGGGAAAATGACATGGCAACAGAGTCTTGCCTAAGGGAGGAATCAAGACACAGTTTATTTCGATTGGCTTTAGCTGTGGTTTTCCTTTAGCACAGCACAAAAAGAGGGGTCAAAGGGTCCTTTCATCATTTGATCCCCAGAACAGTCCCCGTTGAGTCTTGTACTGGTTTGACATTCTAACAGGCTCATTAGTCTAATGTTTTCCCATGTAATTGAAAGTGTTTCTCAGCAATACTGTCTTTTCTCTGCATCTTCTATGACACTCACAGTACAGTGCTGGTAAAAATAAAACAAGTAGAAGGGACTGATGGGTGTCATCCTGTATGGGGAAGCAAAGATAATGAGGCAGTATCAATACACATGTACGTAACCTTTTTAGCATATTAAGCTTTGCTGGGTTTATCAATTAAAGTGGACCTACTACCAGAAATCGATGTTTTTATGAATGGCACTAGAAGTGCCAATAATAGGGAGCAATGCAGTTAAAAAAAAACTCAAAAACGTACCTGTAATGACAATTTTAACAAGATAACCCTCACTTCCTGGTTCGCTGAAGGCAAACTGGGGTGCAATATCGCGGGTGGCCACTGGGGGGCGTTCAGTGATCTTCTATGGGAATTTTCAAAGCAAATCACTGCTTCCTGTGATGTGTTGCCTATTTCTGCCTAAAATGAACCAGGAAGTGAGGAGAGCTGTGGGATAATCTTATTTAATTGGTCATTACAGGTAAGTTTTTTTTTTCACTGCATTCCTCCCTATTATTGGCACTTCTATTGCCATTCATGAAAACATAGATTTCTGGTGGTAGGTCCGCTTTAAGTAAAATAGTGCTGATAACATCTTTAAAAAGATGCAATATTTCCAGTTTGGTGCCGATGAAAAAGTTTAAAATGTATTATTTGTGATGATTCTATAGTCTGAGCTGTATAGTTTCCCGAAGCATATCAAAATGTTGTCAAACATTTCAGTGCTTAGTAAAAAAAAAGTACCCCACTGCTGATGTGTTCACATTAAAGGACTAGTGATGAGCGACCAGGAATTCATGAATACCCGCAATTCAATTTGATATTCGTAATCTTGAATATCCGTGTTTGTGGACATGGATCGTGAACTTAAAATTGCAATGCAATCAAATATGCGCAATGCATGCAAGTCAATGGAGCTCAGATATTCAACTGAGAGAATATTGCATCGCGATTATATAATCTCGATCCATTGCAATGAATGGGATCGCAAAAGCTCACAATAAATCACGAAAAAACGCGATGGCGGTGGATATCCGATGCTATATTCATGAATATTCGCAAAATGTCGAAATGCCAATATTTGAGCAAAGTATTCGAAAATCAAAATATTCAACACTATAAAGGACCAGTGACAGGGCACAGAGATGTTATGGAGTAAATGGAGCATCCTAGATGAGGAGTGCTCTATATACATTACTAATGTTGTATCGAAAACACTCAAATTGCTAATTCTTTTTTCCGAATATTGGCACTTCGAGAATTCGCGATGATCTCGAATATAGTGCTTTATCTTCGTAATCGCGAATATTGAGATTTTTACATCAATAGTGTTAATTATGAAAATAAATATCTGCATTTTTTATTGTGAAAATCTTTTTCGCAATGAAGGTAATAATGACTAAAAATTTACAAAAAAGAATTTACAAATTTGTTGCAAATATTAGGCAAAACATCTGTGATGTTTTGGGAATACAGTATGAATATTGCCTATGAAGCTCATCACTATACATTAGATGTGTCAACTAATATCTCTTCTTTACGTGCAATAGGAAATGCTTACAGTAAGTTGTATATTTACAGTTGAACAGTATTTTTTTTTCAAGCAGTATAGTAGGTATGTAAGGTGTAATTTAGTATAATATATACTATATTTAGTATATTATGCACTCTAAGTTTGTTTTTTGTTTGTAGTATGTGGAAGGTTTAGGATTGAATGGGAAGTCAAACACTGCACAAAAAACTTTTGGGCCACAAGGGCTTCTCAAATTCAACAAAGTGGCTGGACCAAGAGAAGATGGATGAAGTGAGGAATTCCCAAATTACCCAAATTCCACCACTGGTTTTTGACTGGTTGCCCATTAGTATTACATGGGTGCAGCTGTCAGTATTTGACAACTGCCTCCCAAGAACCTGCACTCTGTATGCAATCGCTGCACACAGCAGAGAGGATCCAGTTTCTGGGGTTACTTTACAGCTGCCCTGAAAGCAACATGTAAAGTAACCCCAAGCACACTAAAATAGGCTTACCTTCAGAAGTGGCACTCTGAGTTGTCAGTCAGCACAGAGGAAAGAACTGCATCCTATTGGCTCTCAATGCTATTGGTTCTCTTCCCCTCTCTTCTGATTGCACACAGCGCCCCATGCACTCTCCTATACTATATTATAAGAAAGTAGAGTGTGTGCAGGGTCAGCACCAGAGCACCAGGAGTGGGTGGGCACAGTGGCCAATCAGGGGGGCACGCCTATGTCTCACAGGTCAGGCGGGTGCCCAACCGAGCGGGCACACAGACCTGACTGTATAGGATCGGCACTGAGTGCGTGTTTACATGTTGTGTGTGTGTAATTCAGGTTAAATTGCCATGCCGGTACTTTGAGATAAATAAATGGGTTTTGGGTTTCAGTTTGGGAACTCGGTTTCTTAAAGGTTCCCCATCACTGCTCTATACTGTCAGTAGTAACTTAAGTAGACAAAACGATTTGTGCAGACTTTTTTCATTATGCTAGCATTTTTACATAGGAATTAGAAAACAAAACAACATAAATTACATTATCTATATATAGTAGAGCCAGAAGAAAGGATCTGCAACAACCTGAAAGCTTGCTTCTCTAATGACTTTTAGCTATAAAGGGTATCACTTAAACTCCAAACTTTTTTGTCTTATCTATATATGTAATAAAATTTTGCTTCTTTTTCTTATATCATTAACTTTCTTAATCTGTTTAATTGGCAATATTTTTGAGCTGTACATTAAAGCAAATATGGCATTACATGTGTGTTCTGCATAAAATATTGATTCTATGCCTTGTATTTTAAGTTTTTACCACATAGAGGACATGCCACCAGTATGGACTGTATGATGGCTCATGGAACAATCCTTCACCAGACCTTGGATTTTGATGAGTTTATTCCGCCTATTCCACCTCCACCCTATTACCCTCCTGAGTATACCTGCACGCCTGTTATGGATGTACAAAGGTAAGAAAAAAATGTACTTCAAACCTTGCTAAAATTATGTTGAAATCAATCAAAAAACAGTTCAAACCCCTCAATGCACCACAGCTAGGTCACTGGTAAAATAATACCCTTGCTCTTTACTGTAAGGCAGTGGTTCCCAAACCCCCCTTTTCCTGTTTAGGAACATTATCGACCCCCCCCCCTACAAAAACATTTTTAGAATGAGGGACCGCGCCCCCCAGTTTGGGAACCACTGTTGTAAGGCAAGAACATGCTCCTGACAGCACATATAGCATTGTGTTAAGCAACAGAGCCCGATATACCAACTTTACTTCTCCAAAACTGGATGCAGGGGAATAAACATTCACATGTTTGAGTTGTTGCCAATAAATGCATTGAGTAATATTACATGTGTTTTTCCTGCAATTGATATTTTTTTAATTTAATTTCTAATAAGGAGGCAGCCATCTTATTGGAGGAAGTGCTTTCACTTCATTATGTCAGTCCAGCTTAAAAAAATCTCCAGCTCAAAGCAAAAAGCACAGTTGAATACTGTTAAAAATATGTTAAAGATCTTTTTATCTGTATGCTATTGGTTTGAGGATCACAAGAAACAGTGGATCCATTCAAAATAGAAGAAATCATCCATTAATTTCTTAATTATTGGTATATAAATTACAGACTCAGTGAATGTCAGTATTTTCACTTGTAGATGATGCACATTCAGTGAGTATTTATGGAAATCCATTTGTTAGTTAACGAGAGTAGAATTTCTTTATCACTCAGATAAATAAAAATCTGGTATGTTGGGTACATTTAGATAGCTAGGGTGTAATTATGAAAAGATAAATACAGTGATTTAGGCACAGGGGTAAATCTGTTTTATTCCCAATAATGATACAGTCAGAGAGGTGCTAAAATGTGATCTATTATGAAGGGGATTTATAGCATCATGTGATGACCAGCATTCTCTTTGCAGAGGACTTCATCTGGACTTCCCACACTCTCCATTCAGTACTTTATATGAAGTGTCCATAAACAGCCCTGGAATCCTCTATCCATCCGAGCTTCCACCACCATATGAAGCTGTGGTTGGCCAAACTCCAGTAAGCCAGGTACGAGTTTAAGGCAAAGTTCACTAATACCTTAATTTGATATTTAATACATGGTCTTAACAAATGGGCATCTGGTAATAACTGCAAAATTCATATAAGTCTTCTCCATAAATTGTGAAGTTTGATACCAAATATTTTCTTTGGTGATAACATGAACAATACATTACTGCAAAAGGTTTATACAAGGTGAATATATGCTTTATATTGCTTTTAAAGAACTTTCTATTGTTTTGTACATTATATTCTTCATATTAGAGGTTTCATTATTGAAATCACATTCAGCACAGTGCACGTATTACCACAAATGAATAAAGGACATGGTTGACATTTCTTTTCAGTGTATTCAGTGTATTCAGAGAAGAAAATAAGGAACATACTTAAATACTTCTCATGTGATGGATTGCTGGGAAGTTGGCTGTGTGTGGGCAGATATCTCCTCCCAATGCATTACTTTTGTAGTCAATAGCTTTGTCCTGATACCTCATATGCACCCGCATGTTTCAGCATGTTCTGTTTCTATTTGTGTTTGTAGGCATATAATGTTTTTATATTTGTTTCCTTAAAGTGGGAAAGTCTTGACAACATTTCTAAGAAGATATTGTACTCAAACTTGGCATACAAGGGCTCTTTGATTTCTAATATTCAATGAAATAACTATATGCTTTTCTGAAAACCAATCACTTAATATTAATGCTCTAACACTTCTCCTTTCTAGCTTATATTTTCCATACAGTACAGATGTGGCAATTTTGGCCAAAAGCAATATTTTGGAAGAATGCACTGAGGTTGACAAGGAGGGCAATATCAAATAACACTTCCATTCAGACTATAGATAATTGAGAAGAAACTAACAAGTAAAAAAAAATTGACACAGGCCATGCCAGGGCTTAGTTTGCTGTTTAGCCGCTTTTAATGTCAAGTTATTTTGTCTCAAACATCAGCTTCTGTAGAATAAATTAGAGTTGAGATGCAACACAAGATAATACACAGGTACAAGTTATGACACAGGAGGAGTTTAGGACCCTGCTAGATCGGGCTTACAATCTAATAGGTTGGAGAACAGAGTATAAAATAGGTAGGTGTGACTGGCATGGTGGTGATGTTTTGGAATGAGATGAGGGGATGTCATTAGTAGGTCAGTGGAGGAGCGCAGGGGGCAGTTAGTGGTATATTAATGTACCAGGTTGGAAATGTTAGTGGAAAAGGAGGTGTGGGAGTGATTTAAAAGAAAGGCAAAGAACTTTGATTCTCTGGACAATTGGAAGCCAGTATAGAGATTTGCAGAGAGGAGTAGCAGACGAGGAGAGGTTAGAGAAATAAATGATTCTCGCAGCACCATTCTTAATGGACTAAAAATGTGACAATCTAGTTAGAGGAAGGCCAGAGATGGTGATGTTGCAGTAGTCAAGATAAGAAATGATGAGAGCCTGTACCATTCTGGTCTCTGGGGACAGGAAGGGGTGTATTTTGGAAATGTTGCGCAGATAGAAGTACAGGATCTAGCAATGTTCTATATGTGGGGAGTATAGTTCAGTGCAGAGTCCAAGGTGACACCAAGGTAGAGTGCTTGTGAAATAGGGGAGATGACTGTGTTATTCTATTATACCCAAAAGCCCCAAAAACATGCAAAAGCTGTAGCCACCATTTTTAAACACACATTTTGAAAACAAAAATGTCTATATGAACATCCCCTTTTACTTCATTAATAATGACTTATATACTTATATATAATTCCTTGAAGTTCAAGGACTCCTCGGGCTATGTTTCCACTTTAGCGATCTCCTGTGATTCTAATCTAATCGCTAGTGTCTTCACGGCAAGCGATCAAACGTGTTTTCGGACGTGATTATGAACATGCCAATCTCCCCTAAGATCCCCATAGAGAATGAACGGGACGCGCTAAAATTTTAACCATTTGTGTCTATGGGCACCGCGATCAGGGGGCGGATGTGGGGATGCCCCCCTTCATATGTATGGCCACGATCTCCAGGAGATCGCCCAAGTGGGAACAAGCCCTAATAAACACCTTTTTTAGGTCTTTGTCATAATACATTTTAACAACTTACAAACCTCTGCTAGTTAATACATAAGGGGATATCAAGCTGCCAAAATTTCATTTTTGTAGAACAATTGATATGTAAATATGTATATAGTGCAAAGGTGGAAAAAGACCATCTACACAGGTAGATGGGGCAATAGGGCTACGACAGGGGTGTCTCCACAGCATGTCAGAGCCCCGGTTCTGTTGGTCCCTGCCTCCGTCAGGTTACGTCGATGCAGCTCATCTGCGTCCACAGTAACATAACAGAGGCTTGCACTGGCATCCGCTGATAGTGGAACCTGGGACTAGTGAGATGTTCTGAGATGTTCTAAATAAGCTAAATTACCCTGATGGTGAAATTTATGATCATACTGGGAAAGTAATTCAGATCAAATTTCTTTTTGCAGTCATAACTTATAAATATTTCCAGCAAAACTCAATAGTTTGGTAAATAGACACAAAAGATTAGAAAGTTTAAACACTAATTATCAATAGTGATGGCCGAACTGCCCGCAAGGCGGACAGTTCGGCCGCGAACAAGCATGTTCGCCCTCCTTCTCGCCAGCGGACAGTACGGGTGTTCGACCCACCCTGTTCGCCGGCGAGAAGGAGCCCTCTATTCTTCCTCCGGTGGGATCATTAGCACCGAGATCCCGCCGCAGGAAGAATATTTCACTGAAGACCGGGTAGAGAACCCGGTCTTTCAGTGAAAAACCGGCATGTAAACCCGGATATGACGTCAGTTAGCACAACCAGGAACTATGCGTTTCAGGTGCCGGATGTGACGTCACATCCGGGTTTTCCCGATTCAAATTCCCAGCCTAGAGGCGGGGAGTTTGAATCAGTCCGCGAACGGGCGGACGGCGGACTTTTTTAAAAGTCCGCTCCGCCCGTTCGCGGATGGACACGGCCGAAGTTCGGCCATCACTAATTATCAATAAGATTTTTGGTGGGGTAAGAGCAAGGGTCCCAGAAGGATTAAAGTTTGCAATCATTCTTCTCTTGTGCTGATATATTAGGAAGTTAAGGCTGTTAACCTAGCAAAGTGAATTGTTGCGCTGGAAGGGATAATTCATTTCGCTTAGTGAAGCTTGACTAGCCATTAATCATAAAAAAAAATTCATATTTTTAATGTATAGTATGAAAAATTTTCACAATTACTAACCTAAGTAAATTATCTGTTAAAGAGTGATAATGTAAATAAAAATAAAAGAGAGAAACTAAATCAAGCCCATTGTTATGAGTATATTACAAGGTGAAGGGTACTACCAGCGCCTTTAACACCTAGGTGCCCAACCTGTGGCCCGGTTGATGCATGTGGCCCTTTGGGCGTTCTTCAGCAGCCCCCCTCAGTCCTCCAATTGTGGCCTCCAAAACCTAACTGTTATTGCATAGCAACTCACCTGTCCACCTGACCAGATCTCTTCCTCTTCTCCTCTAGTGTTGGGAAGGATCAGCGGGCTGTGCCCCCACTATTCCACCAATGAACGGGGGATGATTGTATAACATATATTGTGGCACATAACCTCGGAATAGGGCACATAACCTTTGAATCAAAGGTTATGTGCCCCATAGATATCATCAGATGCTTTGACGATATCTATGATGCATATAACCTGTGACGATGTATATGACACAAAATGTGCATTACCATACTGCAGTGCTTCATAATGCTTCAATTATCATTTAAAACAAGTTTTGTTATTTAAAAATTTCAAATAATGTCTTCCAGCTCTGTCATTATTTCATTATAAAATATTATAATATTTTTAATAATTGAGTTTAGTGATGCTGATGGCCGCACTTGTGGCACACAGTTGGCCATCACTGCTTTAATATCTGATGTATTCAACAAAAATACTCTCACAGTAAGCACAGCACAGTAAGCACAGTAAGCACAGTAAGCTAACACGGCCAATTAAATTAGAATTACATTCATAACAATATACATATATAAAAATATATTACAATTTATAAAATACAGTTTATGCACAAAATCTCAATCCAAGTTAATATTGGTTTTGTCTAGTCAACAGTTTGTTTAATTCTTACACACACAGAACCACAGATGGGACAATGTGGGGCTTTTAAGGCACAAGCGACATATGAACACAAAAAAAATATATTTAAAACAGGTCTTTATTGTGCTGACCCACTATGCATAAGTAAAATCCAATAAAAATTATATAACATACAATTACACCATATACATTGAGTGCTATACACGACTTCTAACCATTTTGC
>CM070034.1:151621051-151639315 GCA_036250615.1 Ptychadena robeensis
GTGAGCTGGCAGCCTCAATGTCTCTTCTGCAGATCTCTGTATGTGAGCTGGCAGCCTCAAAGTCTCTTCTGCAGATCTCTGTATGGGAGCTGGCAGCCTCAATGTCTCCTCTGCAGATCTCTGTATGTGAGCTGGCACTCTCAATGTCTCTTCTGCAGATCTCTGTATGTGAGCTGGCACTCTCAATGTCTCTTCTGCAGATCTCTGTATGTGAGCTGGCATTCAATGATCTGCAGAAGAAACAATTGCTTTCACAATATCAGATGCACCCAATTTTTCCTGCAATTTTCTTTTAGTTCAAAAATTAGGGTAATTTCTTTGGTTAACATACAAGGTTAAACAATCATTGTTGCTAAAATAAGTATAACTTTCTTAAAGTTTATTTAAACTTTAACAAGTTATCTTATTTTCTTCCCTTTAGTCTGGTATTTGTATTTGTATTTTGCTATAGGTGATTACAGCAAATTTGGAGTATCGTTTATCGGCTAACTGAAGTCATTAGAGAAGCAAGCTTTCAGGATGTCGCAGATCCCTTCTTCAGGCTTAACCCCCCTGCTGTTCCTGACAGTCCCAGCTCGTCCAGCTCTGACCTGTCAGAACAGAAGTGGACAAGCTGGATTCGTCAGACAAAGATCGGACCCACAGAAAAGCAAACTCATTGCTCCATGTGTCTCCTATCTAATGAGGCAGCTGCAGGAGAACGGATCACTCCCCCCCATACTCTCCTATGTAACCGGCACATCTGCACCGCCATCTAGTGGTCGCAGTGCTAATTTACTTGATAAAGTGAATTATTGAAATCTTCATTATTTGATATTGTGAGTTATTCACAAAGCATCTGAACTACAACAATCTACTATTATTTCAGAACATGATTAAAACATAAATTTATTTTTATTTGCTTTGACGAATATACTCACAAAACTCTGTGAAGATTGTTTTTAAATAATTATTTCACCATGTTTCAATGTCGATATGGCTTTTTCTTGCCTTTTGTAGGTATACTTGTATAGAAATTTGTATATCCACAATGATTCTTGTCATACCTCAAATGTAATATAAATGTCCCTTGTGATTGATTAATTCTACAAGTTCAACCAAAATTATGTACTGAACAGAGAAAACAGCACTACAGATTCAGAAAAGGCTTATCTCAAAAAAAATTCTGTTTGTTGTTGTTTATAATGTGTCTGCATAATGGACGCAGTATCAGAAAAGAGGGATTTTATGGCAGGATAATGTACTGGCAGTTTATGAAGATTCAGCATCAGTTCATCCTTTACATACCATCCCGAGGCCATTATCATTATACTAGTAATACCATCCATAAGACCAGAGGAAAGCTCCTATCATACACTGTCATTTCACCATAGTATATTAGTGTGAGAACACTTACTGAACTCTGAGATATGGATCTATTCATTCTGATAAATGCGTGTGGGTAGAAACAAAAAACATTTTAGGGGGGATTCAGGTGAAAGTAAACATTGTTTCTGCATTGTGTCCAAGTAAAGTATGATGAGTGGCATCTTGTGAGAGGTATAAGTGCAGATGATGATAAACAAATGAGTGCCTACTAAACCTATTTACCTAAATACCCAAACATGTACAGAATTTTCAAAAGTCGGGGGTCGTCTTATACGAGGGGCAGGGGGCTCTCCCATTCCCTGGCAGACCATCTAGGGGAGCCCGTAGGTCTGCTCCCTGGATCCGTGCTACCCGCACTGCGTGCTGGCCGATAGGAGCCAGAGGGAGAGACCTACAGAATCCCCCTCGGCCTCCTCCTTCTCCTTCCCGATGTGTGTGAAAGCTGGCTGCTACTGATGGAAAGAGCACTCTAGCGACATTGTGGCTGACATTGGTATTGCAGGGAGATTGAGCTTAAAGCTAGAACACATTAAAAAGTTGTACAAAAACTTCACTTTATAATTCAAACACAACTGTGAAAGTTACATTATTAGATTGCCAACATTCTTTCAGTTTTTATTGTTAAATGTATCCAATTTATGTCCCATGGACAAATGGAATTATTAATAACTATGAAAGGTTGCAGAAAGGGGTGTCAAAAAGATTGGATTTCTAAATTTGTTGAAGATCTGGGGGATGAAAGTCAGAGTAGACATAAAATGTTGCGCGTTGGAATAGAGGTGGTCTTATATGGCGAGAATATCCCAAACTCTATATTTTAACTGGAAAAGTTGGGGGTCGTCTTATACGTTGGAAAATACGATATTTATAAATAAGCATCCTAGTGCAGTAATGCATTTTAATAAAATAATAATTTGGTATACTTTTGAATATGCCTGAAAAGTTTCTCATTCATCCAAGTCATGATATATCTGTGATAATCAAAAACAGCTGGAATAGATCAATGGCCGATTCGAGCACTAATGTCATGCCGTGCTCGTCATTTATCTAGCACCCATCTAATGCGGCCACCCCTGCCTTCGGGTGGGATAAATCGATCCCATAAATTCTGCTCAATCTGCAAAGGATCAAATGGGAATCAAGCATCTAATGACGTCACCACGCAGCGCTGGCTTGGGTCATCGAGTGCCCATTGTCATGTGTATGGCAAGCTAAAGGGAAGACCATCGGCTTTGACTTATTACTACACTTATACTTAGAGCAGTGAATAAAACTTTATCAATGTAGTAAGTGTGCGATATGACATCTTTCATCTAGGCATATAGAACCCCTTTTTTGTTTGACAAATAACAAACACCAAACCCTAGTCCAATGTCAATGCAGCTCATACCTCAAATTCCAATCTCTTTGGGACATCAGTCTTCTCTCAGAATTGCAGGGACAATAGATTGGTGGACATTTTTTTGTAAGGAAAGAAACCAGAATAATGGGCAATTTTAGGAACAATGTTTCTCTAGTGCAGTGGTTTCCAAACTGGGGGGCCGCGAAGGTATTCCAGGGGGGCGTGGGCCCTCTTTCTGAACCTGTGTTTGAATGGGGAGGGGGGCTCGAAAATGTTCCTAAATAGAAGAGGGGGGGCCCTGCAAGGAAAGTTTGGGCACTACTGCTCTAGTGTGTTTTGACCTAGCAGGTGTATGTTATAGAACATACCATGCAGATGTCTCTTTATATAGATTATTTTTCGTATTGTGAGGTGTAATGCCTTAAGCTGGGAATAGACGGTACGATTTACCGTCTATTCCTTATCCGATTCTCTGCACAAGGAGCGGCGTGATGACGTCATCACGCCCACCCGCTAGTGCCGAGAATTGGACGGCACTCTTTATGTGCAGCTCATTACTGCCCCCAGCGGAACTAATGGGATCAGGTTAAAATTTACGGTCCTGACGGATGCAGTGATTTTAGCCCAATCCTCGTTAGTTGCTGCATCCAATTTCTGCACAAAACGATCCCTAAGGGATGCGGGAGCGCGCACGGCATTGGATCGGCGGTCGGATCGTGCAGGAATTGGAACGTCTAATGAAGGCAGTGCTTATAGTTAGGAGGTGTTGGTGGCTGAGATAAACCTGGTTATAGGTGCTTCACATCTTGGTAACCCACACTCTTTAATTATTAGAATATTGCTATGCTATACAATGTAAAAAATGCCTGTTGCACCATTCTTGCTAGTTGTAAATACCCTAATAGTAAATTGTTTTCACAGTGAGCTATAAATGCCATAAGAATGTTTCTGAGTGTAGAGTGAGGCAGGGAGAGAATTTGTTCTTCAATTTTTATGTAATAATTTGATTAGGGCCCTTGCGGACACTTTGCTTCCACTGTGGAGATTTTCATTAGTGAGGACATGGAATCCCTATAGCACAGGAGATTCCTTTGTTGCTTGTCTCCTCGCTACAATCAGTCACACTAAAAGCTTGACAGATCACCCAATTGGATTTTCAGAGCTTTAAAATAGAGTCTCAGGAATGGAGTAGGACAGAAGCATTTATCATTCCAGAGTCTCACATGATGTATGCCCTGTAAAACTACCCAGGCATTTACCTTTCCCTTTCCCAGAGAAATCACTGATCTACAGGATTTACCCATTTCACATCAACACAAAATAATTTTTTTTTCTCACTGGGCTGAAAAGAACATGAAAAACACATCTCCTGTTGATGATATTCTTAGGAATTGTATAGACTGCAAAGACCTGTTTAGATAATGAAGTTTACTTTCAAATAGATCCAGCTATATGCACACAAAAATAAAGTGGACACAACCTCCTGAGCGTTGCGCATGTGGCACACTTTTTTTTAGCTCACTTGGAGGTTCCCTGCACGACTCTGCCGTCACTGGTGATGCCTGAATCGTGCTGGGAAAAAGGGACCCTCCTCCATTAACATGGAGGTCTATGGCACCATCTACTTCCGTCCCTTTCACATCACCGGTGACGCTATCGGGGGCAGACCCAGAAGCATTGGCATGTACGCTGATGCAGGTAAGTTTCCCCACAGTTATCTTAGGTTGAGATGATGCATGGAATAGGCAACAGGTGCAAATTATAGGCAATTAGCAAGACATCAGCAAAAAGGAGAGGTTCTGCAGGTGGCCACTTCTCAGTTCCTATGCTTTCTTTTGAATGCTGGCGGTGCTTTTAATCTAGTGGTAGTATGAGATGGAGTCTACAACCCACACAAGTGGCTCAGCGTCCAGTGTCCAGAGCATGAAGGTGCTACCAGAAGACAGGCCAGTACATCAGGAGACATGGAAGAGGCCGTAGGAGGGCAACAACCCAGCATCAGGACCACTACCTCTGCCTTTGTGCAATGAGGAACAGGAGGATCACTGCCAGGGCTCTGTAAAATTACCTCCAGATCATTCAGATCTAGGGTATCTTATTTTTGTGTTCCCTTATTTTTTTGAGCAGTGTATCTGTGTGTTGTGTATCAGCAACACTATCAAATGGGCAATCCTTTAGCCTCCCTGGGGTTGCGCGGATGCCATGAAAAGCCTCTGTATAGGCAATCGTGGTCGAGTACACTTCACTTCTCCATAATTCCCCGCCCCCCTCGGCCTCCCTACACAACACCGGTGTCAATTACACTTTGGCGATGTGGACTGGGAAAAGCGGCGCCACCTCTATTAACATGGAGGTCTATGGCCCCCTTCGGCATCACCAATGACCTTGAAAATTTGGGGCCGGAAGGCATCCGTAAGCCTGCAGCAATGCAGAAGCGCTGCATGTGCATGGAGAACCGACGATTATGCCCGATCCCCGCACAGGCACGGTTTGATCCAAGATCAAAGTGTGACCTTACTGACTTCAGGCAAAATGCCAGGGAGGTTAAATCCCTGGTATTGTGGGTAGCAGCCACCACCTCTGACATCATCCCTACAATGCAGAGCCAATGATTCTGCATTGTAAAGGGAAGATGCTGAGGATTTGTCCACAGACCAGAGCAGCAGATCAAGAGTGTTAGGACTGAGAGTGGAAGTAAATGAATATATATTTACATATCCCTAGGCAATAACACAGCAGTATAACCTTGTAGTGTGCAGCTTGCAGGATAAATGTGTGCCGAAGCTGGAGTAAATTATTTTTTAAATAGTATTCCTCTATATTACCCCTTCAGCCAAGTTATGTTTTCTGTAGAGACACTGTAATCATCCTTTAATAATAGTTTTTTGATCATGGCACATTGTGGTCTTCATAACGGCCCTATTTGATGTGCGTCTTCATTGTAATAACATACAATACAGCAATAGAGCATTAGTGTAGCTGCACTGGATAATACTATGGCAGTAATTTGCATGGGAGACATGTGCGATGAATGGATCATTGTTGGATTGTCAGTAACACTGTGATGTACAGTATCAATGGGCACGTTCCCAAAAAATTGCTAAGCACTCCTATAATTAGCACTATTATAGAGCCTCCACTACAGGCTGTGACAAGAGCTAACATTGATCACCAGTATTATCTGCATTAGATGGCGAAAATCACAAGTTGATGATAGACCGAACAATGGTTATGAAGGGGGAAGATGTGACAAAACACAGCTGGTGCGTTCATTTAATCCCCGATAATGCAGCCTGAATTAATGATTTCTGAATTCATTTATAATACCGCCGAGGCTGTTCTAAAGCTGCCACCCCTCTGCTTGTTATATGTTTCTTCTTAATATCATATCTATCCACAACAGCAGAATGCCGGGCACCCTTTCCAGTCTGCTTCTGCAGAGTCTGTTATCCACAATTGCATTGTATTAAAAGAATAAGCAATTGTGGTAGGATTTGGGGATTCAGTTTATTAGGCCGATGCTGTATATCTAATGCTATAAATAGGGAGAGTGTCAATACTTGGAAAAGATTTGCTAGCACTTTATGTCATAAATCTCTTTGGCTGTCTTAGTTTGTGTTAAAATGCAACCATATCTCAAAGATGATTTAAGATCTGCTTTGCCCGTGCATCCATAAAGGATGGTTGTGTTGCAAATGGAAGACATACATCACCAGAATGCCTCGGCCTTCCCGGACCCAAATTGAGAGAGACAGAAAATGTCTCAGAGATTCCTCCTTCTTTGGTAACGGCATTTGCGATGGAGAGCTTCCTAAATCAATAGCTATTACATTAATTACTACAGAGACAATCAATTACCCATTTTTTCAAGGCAAATACTCTTCTTAAATATAATGAAAAACACAGCGGGCAAGGCAGGTCCCAGGATTGGAGATGGTGGAGCACAGATGGTTGAGGTAAAGTCAAGGTTTCCGCGAAAGGAAATGACATTTTGTATGGAAATAATAGAAAAAACACATTTCTATTTGTGGATCAGTAAGAAAGTCTCTTGTGATAAACCTATATTGTGTTGGGTCAGGTGAATGCTTCACGACCCTTTCCATCTATCAGCTGCACATTCCTTTCTGTCTTCTATAAATGAATAATGTCAGATTTGATATTGGTTAAAGGAAACACCATCTGGTTAGTGAAAAACATGGGAATTGTTATCTAAAGATATCTTTACTATCCAGAAACATCAAAAGGTTATTGAATTTGAAATCACTGATGCTCACCCAGAAGTGTATGTACCCAAGAGGAGGATGTAAGAGAGGTACTAAAATAAATGAATAATAAAAATTTAAGAACCAAAAATATATATATATAGATATATATATATATATATATATATACAGTGAATCCAGAAAGTATTCACAGCACATCACCTTTTCCACAGTTTGCTATGTTACAGCCTTAATCCAAAATGGGTTAAAAAAAAATTTTACTCAGAATTCTACACTCAACATCCCATAATGACAATGTGAAAACGTTAACTTGAGGGTTTGGAACATGTATAAAAAATGAGAATTCACAAGTCCATATCTAGTCACAGCCTTTGTTTAATACTTTGTTGATGCCCCCTTGGCATGCAATTAAAACCTTAAATCTTTTTGAATATGATGCCACAAGCTTAGCACACCTATGCTTGGCCAGTTTCGCCCATTCTTCTTTGCAGAACCTCTCAAGCCCTATCAGGTTGGATGGGAAGTGTCACTGCACAGACATTCTAATATCTCTCCAGAGATGTTTAATAGGATTAAAGTCTGGGCTCTGGCTGGGTCACTTAGGGACATTTACAGAGTTGCCCTGAAGCCACTCTTGTGATACCTTGGTGTGTGCTTAGGGCGGTTGTCTTGTTGAAAGATGAGTCGTCGCCCCAGTCTGAGTTCAAGAGCGCTCTAGGGCAGATTTTCATCCAGGATGTCTCTGTACATTGCTGCAGTCCTCTTTCCCTTTATCCTAACTAATTTCCCAGTTCCTGCAGCAAAAAATTAGAGATGGTCGAATTTAAAAGAAAAAAATTTACCATTTCAACGATTTTGAGTTAATTGCAATAAGTATTGCTCTAACACAAATAATTTTTGCATGAATTAAGTTCAAAGTCAAGTCAAAATAAAAAAAATGGCGACATTTATGCAAAAACTACATGTGCCAAAGCATAAAAAACTTTTTCACATGTTCCCACAACCCTTCTCTACATCTCCAGCAATTTTGGTGATGATAACATTTTCAGAGGCTTTTTAATCAGCTCACAAATCAGCTAGTCGAAAAATGCAACAATCTCTACTAAAAACCTTCCCACACCATGGAGCTGCCACCAGGCTTCACTGTAGGGATGGTATTGGCCTGGTGATTAGCGGTGCCTGGTTTCCCCTGGCATTCACACCAAAGAGTTTAACCTTTGTCTCATCATTTGTCCTTCAGGTGCCTTTTTGTAAACTCCAGGCAGACTGCCATGTGCCTTTTACTAAAAATTGGCTTCTATCTGGCCACTCTAACATAAAAACCTAATTTGCAGATTGCTGCAGAGATGCTTGTCCTGTCAGAGGGTTATTGTCAGAGGTCTTATTCCACAGAGGACCTCTGGAGCTATGGCAGAATGACCATCTGGTTCTTGGTCACCTTCCTGACTTAAGCTAGGAACAAAAGGCTCTATATTCGAGTAGATTTGTAGTAGTAGTTTTGAGTAGTGATTGCCCTAAATTCGGCAGTGCTGCTGCCAATGATATAAAGTGCCCAGTAAAGTTTAAGGTCACATTAAGCAACTTCTCTACTTACCCTTTTCACTGCTCCCAGTCTGCTATGTGCACCCAAGCTCCACCCTCAAACTCTGTAACCATGAGTCAAGTGTGTTTTCTAAAGTAATTGATGGGCTGATAGAATCGTATGGCATTAGGCACTATCATGGCACTGCCTCAACAGTAGATTACTGAAATGGTCTGGCTACCACAAATAAAGCAAACGTGGGCATACATAGTTAGTTTGTCACATTTGATCCATGTAAGAAATTGTAGTTTTGAAACATAAGCGATAACACCACATATGATAGATTCAAATCAGATCAATTACTTTTCTATCCCCTGTGCACATACTCCATAGTATCATCAGATACAAATCAATTGAAATTTCATGAAAACCCATCAGATACTTGAATGATCTACTGATTTTTACTAATTTTGCAATATGATGACCACTTTTGGTCGATCGATTCAGATAAAATGATTGCTTTTTTGTTGAACAAACAGAAAAAAATGAATCGCATATACCCACCTTAAAATGAAGCTTTACAGTCTTTAACCTCCTAGCGCACTGCTGAGGTACAGATTTCTGTTCCAAAAGTGCACCATAGACAAAAAGTTTTTTACATTGTAGGCCCGTTACTTCCCAAAGTGTGTCCATACAGGAGTCTGGTGACATCCTGAATATAATAACATGTTCAGATGCATTGTGAATAACTCACACAATCAGTTCATTTATATTTCAATAATTCCCTTTCTCAGGTAAATTAGCACTGCAACCACTAGATGGCGCTGCAGATGTGCCAGGTTACATTACATTCAGTTTTGTTTACTTAGTGTTCCCGCTCCACAACAGTCTGTCACATTGGGAGAGATAGAAGCAAGTAGAGGATAGAGGGACACCGGATCATTTATTCAGGTGAGTATTTTACATAGGGAATCATCTTGAATTGTGTTCAATGCAGAAAACACTATTCAAGATGATTTTATTTCAAACTCCCGCCCGTGCCCTGATAAGACATCATCACATCGAGGGGGGGTTCAAGCAAGGGATCTATTCCCCTGCAGCTGCCTCTTCATTAAATCGGAGCCTGTTAGAAAACATAAGTCTCAAAAATATTGTTTTCCTTCTTTTAGGAGGTATCACATGATATAGAAATATATGTTATTGGTCAATTAATGTATAGATAAATATACTTTGTAAAACGTGGAAGCTTGCGTAATAGACCATATGTTATATGTCAATCAAATAAGGCCTTATAGTCAATGTATAGTTAGACTGGGCATGCCCCAGTGGGCGTGACATATCTATTCATGTATAGAATTCCTTATATGTAATATGAGAGTTTGTAAATACTGTTGATCGTGTGTCTGGGGGTAGAACTTCACTGACATTGACACGCTGCAGAGCTTAGCTAGGGTAAGAACTTTTGTATGTTGTACTTTGCATTTTGTAACTTTTTGAGATAATAAACAAATCTCTTGTTTAAGCAACAATTTTCTGTTCTTGAGATAAAGGGCGGTTCCTTAATGAAACACGCTCTTTTACAGAGCCAGAGGGATCAGTGAGTTTGCTCTCCTGTAGCTCCGATCTCTGCCTGACGAACCCAGCTCGTCCAGTGCAACAGGTCAGAGCTGGACAAGCTGGGACTGTCAGGAAAGGCAGGGGGTTAAAGATACATTCATATAGTTGCGCTAGTTGCCTAGGTGAGCTCAGTTCTACTTAAGTCAATGTTGGAACTGAGGTCCACGTAGTCTCTTCGGCATCACTGACGATGAGGGGGACTAACGGCATTAAACCTTCATGTTATGGAGGCAGCACCGACTTTCTGTAGCACATGTGTAGGGGGAGGGAGAGCTGATATTTGTAATCCGACGCGATTTTATAAAACGCGTGGCACAGGCATAATGCACAGGAAATTAAGAAAATAATTACTATTAACATCTGAAAAATAGCCATTTATCACTAATGAACACTATATCACAGATCTAAAGCAACCTGACAGAGCACTATTCAGATTGAAGACATTTATATTCTCCTATTGGACAGGCTGATTGTTTTATTGTCACAATGAAAGTAATATGCCCCCCGAACAAGTTTGCTATGTATTGATTTATAGAGCAAATGCTTACATATTAACTGCAATGCCACTATAATTGATGTGCTTACTCATTACATTTAAACAATCAGCTCTGTCACTGCAAAATATACTGATCTAATTGAAGTAAGCCTCTTAGGGGAGAAATGCAGGAGCTGACACCGCTGATTTGAAATGAGATCTTTTGAAGCCTGTAGATGGACATGATGACCAGGAAGTTGGCAGACTCTTTGTATGGCTAATGTCATGTTTACTTTTATATGTCTTGTTGCCATTGTTTGTGCATTCATAGATAGAAATTAGGTTGATCCAGTACAATTATTAGGTTTGGCATGTCTTATCAATATGTTAATTACATTCATTAAAGTATTTTGACTTTGTATGGTTACGCTTGAATAGGCTTGCTGTGCCACACTGATGACCCATATAATTGTATTTACAGGTTAGATAATTAGTGTTGTTCTGTACACAGGTTAATAATGAATGCAACAGAGCCTCTGCCAGTGGTCATGGAGTGGGATAAAGTTGTGATGTTTTACTAGCCACAGATATTGGATTCTTTATATGATCCTATGATTTTCCCTAGAGTTTAAATATCTTCTTAGATCCACAGTTTTTTCACACTTTCACACATGCTCTCCATTGTCCATTTTACCATATGTTGTGTATTAAAATTTTTATTTATATCAATAAAATATAATTTATATGAACAAAAATTTATAAAGGGGGCAGTGCAACACACAGAAGTGAACTACCTAATGAATAGTGAGGAGTGGCATAGGTAATATTCATATATATATATATATATATATATATATATATTTCATGAACAATTTTACTAATATTCGATTCAATATTCGTAAATTCGCGGTATGACTATGCATTGCAAAAATATCACTGCAATTGTGATAATAGTCACAATGATAATAATATTTGCATTGAGAAAATCTATGCTTTGGCAATGCATGGCCATAATGAATTTCTTGTATTGGGAAAAATATTTAACATTTGAATATTCGAGCTTAAAGCTAGCCATACATTGTCGGATTCCATGGCCGATCGATCACCTTTCCGATCGATTCCGGCGATGTCAGCGGGAATCGGAGGTCCGATCGATCGGCCAATTAAGTCTGTCCGATCGCGCCATATCACCTTGGCCCACGGATTCCTGGACGATTCCGCGTCTGATCGCTAACTTCACAAATGGCAACTCCCCCTGATGTGTGCTGAATCGGATCAGAAAGACCAACATTTGGTTCTCTGTCCGATCCGATTCTGTGCCCCCGATCAATCGGACGTGATCGATCGGACAAGGTGGGCTTCACGCGATTCCGGGACGATCGTTTCGCGTGCACGCGCCCGGAATCGATTGTCCCGGAATCCGATGGGAAACGGACCAGTGTATGGGGGCCTTTATACTACTAATGAATATAGTCACAATATTAATGTGGGCTTCCAATCCAGAAAGAAGTCTTAGAATGAGATTAGCAATAGCAGATTTTATCATGTCTGTAATAAATAATATACATGTAACTACATGTAAATAATAATATCAACACAAATTATCAAAATGCAAAACATGCTATTTCCTTAATATTGAGGTATGTACAGCCAGGTCCATAAATATTGGGACATCGACACATTTTTGCTCTATACACCACCACAATGTATTTGGAATTAAACAAACAATCACAATGTCATTTAACTGCAGACTGTCAGCTTTAAGTTGAGGGTATTTACATCCAAATCAGGTGTACAGTGTATGAATTACAACAGTTTGCATATGTGCCTATGTGCATAAGGGACCAAAAGTAATGGAACAATTGGCTTCTCGGCCATGGCCAGGTGTGTAATTTTCCCTCATCATCCCAATAGCAATGTGCAGATAAAAGGTCCAGAGTTAATTTGAACTCTGTGTGCTATTTGAATTTGGAATCTGTTGCTGTCAACTCTCAAGATGAGATGATCTGCTCATAATCCTAAGCATACCACCTCATCAGTGAAGCATGGTGGTGGTAATGTCATGCCGTGAGCATGTATGGCTGCCAATGGAACTGGTTCTCCTATATTTATTGTTTAAGTCACTGCTGACAAAGGCAGCAGGATGAATTCTGAAGTGTTTCGGCAATATTATCTGATTCTCATATTCAATGTAAAGCTGAGAGTCTGCAGTTAAAGCACATTGTGTTTATTTCATTCTAAATCCATTGTGGTGGTGTATTGAGCCATGTGTTTTTCTGTCCTCCCATAGTGGAGCCTAAAGACCCCTATACACCTTTAGATCACTCTGTACAATTTCCTTTAGATCTACCAACAACTATGTAGTGCCAGGTCCTCCTCCCTCCTGATAGAATACATAGGGATTGGAAGGGTTAAGGCCCCCACACACATACCGAGTGGGGGCCAACAGATCAGCGATGGAGTGCAGTGTGATGACGTCATCACGCTGTACTCCATTGCTCACAGCATCGGTGTGTACCCTTTGTGTGCCGGCCGTTAGTTTCAATGAAGCCACCGGTCTCTATTGTAACAGCATCGGCCAGAGATTATCGGTTTCTGGAGATTATGTCCGTTTTCTGGCCGACCGAGCTTTGTGGCGACAGGGACATGTCGGCCTATGTGGGCACCCCCGATCGGGGGCCGATTTTGCTGACGGCCGCGAGCGCGCACGCACGCACATCGGTCGGTGCCAAAATCTCCCATTGCTTGGTGCCCATGTGGCGCTTTAGAAAGGTCCCCATATTACATGGTTTTGGTAGAACACGAGTTGATACAGAAATGGTATGGTAAGATTGTAAGGTGTGTGGGGGCATTTAGCCTAAATCTGTTTTTGAAAGCATCAAATGCTAAGATTTATTCCATTTGGTTGTTCATTACATGGGTAGACCAGGGCCATGGGAGCATGGTTCTTTACATCATAATGATGTAGTATCAGTCATTGGTAGATCTGGCCATAGGACAATTGTTACAGTCATGGGTACACCAGGGCCATATGACCACTGATCATTTCTTTATGATGATGTAGTACCAGTTATGGGTACACCAGGGCCACAGGACTGCGATTCATTTGTTGATAATGAAGTAGTACCAGTGATGGGTACACCAGGGCCATAGGACCACTGATCATTTGTTGTTAATAATGTAGTAACAGTCATGGATACGTCAGGGCAACTGGGGTTCAGTTAAAATTGGCATTGTCCTTCAACATTTATTAGCATCTTTATATAGTTCCAGTCATGTGGCTTTTTTTAACAACTGTTCCATTTTGTTTTGCTTTTCAGCTCCATGTTCTTATCCTCATATGACTGCTTCTGCTTGCCAGGAAACAGGAAACCACTTTTTATTAGGAAAACAGAAAGACACAAAAAAGGGAAGTCATCGTATTAAACCCAAAGCTTTGAAGAACCTCTCCAAAGACAGGCCAAATTCACTGGTGGATCTAAAAACCTATAAGGACACAAAGATTTTAGTGGCAAAGTTTCTGGAACATTCCAATTGTCACCTTTCTCCAGAAGTGCAGCATGTAGTGAACAGTATTAAATCTGTTATCAAGTCAGATGAAAGGCACATGGAGGAAGCCATCTTCAGTGCCAATATAATAGATCAGGTAAGTGAAGTAAGCATATAGACAAGGTCATGAAGTAGCGTACCTGACTAAGAACAGCACCCTTAGCAGTATTTTGTACCTCCTAGTCATTGTCTGTGAACAGAACCAAACACATGAATACAGTATGCATACAGCATATTCTATTTATTATTGTAAAATGTACGTGAATGTGCTTTTCCACTCAATAGTTTTGATTTGTTTATAGCATAGAATGGGAGGTGTTTGCCCAAGGGGTTTCTCTGCATACCTATACAGTCCTTAGCACCCATTTCTGTTGTTGGCATTCATACATTATGAATGATCTGCTTGCCATCTAAGTCATTCAGTCTCTAGGGGTTTAATTTTCATGTTAGGAAAAGTACTTCTCATTAATTCTTATTAAGTGACAAAAAACATCTGTTAACCAATGTATTAGCCAGGAAGGAAAATTGCCCCTGCCATTGTTATATCTGTGTAATAAAATTAAAACATTGTATATGTGGCACGTTCAAGCCTCCATTGGTATCAGCATTTTATTAATTGTCAAGGCGCCTGTATGTAACACCTGTAGGGCTTCAAAGTGGAGGTTTGGAAACTTCCATGCTCCCATCTCAGGCAGGGTCATTCTGGTATCACTATTTTGGAACATTCCTCCTTTAGGGTAAATTTACATGGTAGTTATTTGAATGACACGTTTAAAAGCTTCCCAGACGTGAAAAAGGGACATCCTGAAAGCTTGCTTTTTCAATGACCTCAGTTAGCTAATAAATTGGATCACATGAACTGCTTTTACAAAAATTCTACAAAACAAAGACCATGCAAGTGAAAGCTTTGATAAGTATGATGTAACATGATTATGGTAACAAGTGATGGCCGAACTGTCAAGTTAGACAGTTCAGCCACGAACATGGATGTTCGCACTCCTTCTAGCCGATGAGCAGTACAGGTGTTCGACCCGTCCCTTTTGCCGACGAGAAGCAGCTTACTATTCTTCTTTCGGCAGGATCGGGAGCAGTAAGATCTTGCCGGCAGAAGAATCTTTTCACCAAAGACCGATAGAGAACCCGGTCTTCCAGTAAAAAACCGTCTCCGAAAACCAGAAGTGACGCCAGTGACGTCACATCCGGCAATGGGAACCAGGAACTATGCGTTCCAGGTACCAGATGTGACATCACTGATATCACTTCCAGGTTTTCCTGATTCAATTTTTCTATTTTAAAAGTCCAATCCGCCTGTTTTAGAATGGACCTGGCTAAAGTTCGCCCATCACTAATGGTAAATGTATATAACGTATATTGTTTTTTAGGTTAATTGCTGCTGGTTATACACAAAGCTTTGATGCGCCTTTTCTTGCAGGCAAGGGAGACATTGTAGATCATTTCCAATAAGCTGGACATGTATAGATTTTATTTCAGCAGGGATTCAGTCCATGGTTTAAAAAACATTGCAGAAATTGACTGACTGCTAAATTGCTTCTTCTGTGTATCCTGTTTTGTTTGTTTTTTCCAGGACAATAGATTAAAATTTTCACCAAACACATAGTGCGCAGCATTATTGCAATATTTACCTTAAAGTTTTTTTAATGCCGTTTAAACAAAAACAGAGGTTTACACATTTTCCATTAAGAGACTCCCAGTATTTTAATTCTAAACTATTTTAGATCTACCGTGTTTCCCCGATCATAAGACAATGTCTTATATTTTTTGAAACGCCAAAATATGCCCTAGGTCTTATTCTAATCACTCTGTGTCATTAGTTGGCCCCTTCCGATCACTCTGTGCCATTCATTCTCACCTTTGATCACTCTGTGCCATTCATTGTCCCCTTTGATCACTCTGTGCCAATCATTGTCCCCTTCTGATCACTCTGTGCCAGTCATTGTCCTCTTCTGATCACTCTGTGCCAATCATTGTCCCCTTTTGATCACTCTGTGCCATTCATTGTCCCCTTTTGATCACTCTGTGCCATTCATTGTCCCCTTTGATCACTCTGTGCCATTCATTATGTGCCATTCATTATGCCCTTTGATCACTCTGTGCCATTCATTATGCCCTTTGATCACTCTGTGCCAATCATTGTCTCCTTTCCCTTCACTGACTCACCTTTTTGGGCTCTACCAGTAAGGCCAGGTAACAGACTCCGTTACGGCAGGCATCAGCAGCTTGCTTGTCCTTCCTGCACAGCAGCCAGCCCTGACACACAGAGGCACACAGTTACCCATTGTACCACCCGAATGGGAGATTCGGGAAGGGGCAGGTATCGGTGGGTGTCTTATTTGTGGGCGGTGGCTTATTTTAACGTTTAAGGCAAAACTTGGGGGGTGGCTTATTTGATGGGGATGGCTTATCACAGGGGAAACAGGGTATGTAAGTAGATCTTTGAAGATTATGAAAGCTGACATTATTCATTTCCTTCTAAAGAATGACAACTACCAGGATGTATAGCTGATATTTTGGCTTCAGTAGTTTCAGGAAAAGTAGCCATACATGGCCATGATTTTTCGGCCAATTGACCGGTTGCTCTGGGGTTGCTCGGCCACAAATTGGATGCGCCCCCCTGGACAGATCGACCAGCATTGCACTGCAAGTCAGATCGCACAGTGATCCAATATGTCGGTAAATTCCTGGCCAATCACGTTACTTTGGATGGGGACCAGTGTTTGTAATGTCCGGGACACAAAGGGTGCCCACCAAGCCAAGCGACATGATTATGGGCTTGTTTCCACTCTTGCGTTCTCGTACGATTGTAACCGCGCGACTGAAACCGCATGCGCGTCCGCGCAAGAACGCATGGCATAGTTTTCACGCGTTTTAGCGACGTAATTTTTTTTGGAACGCGCCCCGAATATGCATCCGCGTCCACTCTGCCATGTGTTTTTGCACGTTTTCGCGCATTTTGAAACGCATCCAATGCTTTCCTATGGATACGTTTTTGGGATGCGGATGCAGTTGGGACGCAGATGTGCTTCAAAACGCTGCAGGAAGCATTCCCAACCGCACCCTCAACCGCATCCGCATTCAAACGCGCACAACCGCACCAGTGGAAACGACATTGAAGTTTCCAATGGATGCGGTTGTTTGCACTTGCGGCCGCGCGGTTAGAAAATGCGCAAAAACGCAAGAGTGGAAACAAGCCCTATGTTATCACGCTGCAACCAGCCGCTAGAGAATTAAAAGTTAAAAGAAGCAGCTAAATGTAGAACACGTTGTGTGTTAGTTAAGCCCACCGCTTAGATTTTCACCAGATTTTTGGGCCAATCGACTGCCTGAAAATTGGGGTGGAAATCTAAAGCCTTAAATTGCAATTCGGGCCAAAATCTACCACCAAATCGATCTAAGCCATTATGGACCAGTGTCCCGGTCCAAAGTAAGTGCCGGCACACAAAGGAATGGCCGTGTGTGATGATGTCATTTTTGCGTCCATATAAGCAGCATCGGAGGTAGATTTACCCTCTCTCTATTCACTGTGGTGCCAGGTAAATTCATATGTTGTCATATTCCTTCTGGGTGAAAGGTGATTTCTAAAGCTACCAATTGCAATTTGAATGAAATATTAAATATATACATTCTGTCATGTCACAGAGCTGATAGTGACATACATACATAAGGTATAATCCTGGGGATGTACCCCCCCCCCCCCCCCCCCCCCCCCCCCCCATGACTGCTCTGTTCTTATTCCAGGTCAGTAAATAAAGGCTCGTTGAAGTAAATTGTTCAAATGACTAGCTTCTATAGAAAGAGAGTAGCCATGGCAGCAGCTGAGGAACCAGATGATCAGATCAAACCGCATTTATATTAATGGGACAACCTTCTATAATATATTAAAGTGTATACAAAGAAACGCATAAGCTTTTAGGTAATATAAATATGTTGTTATACTACAGAGCAATCTCTGAAAGCTGTTTCCTAAGCCACCCCATACACACTTACATTTTCTACTGATCCCCGGCAGATCGTCCCCGTGATCACACGCAGCCGCTCCTGCAGAGAATAGGCCGGGCACCCTTTGTGTGCCAGGGAAATTCAAAGTAATTACATCAGTCTAAGAGTAAAGGTGGGTTTACACGTGTAGATTTTTTGTTCGATCAACTGC
>CM070034.1:151639415-151653534 GCA_036250615.1 Ptychadena robeensis
GGGGTCCTAGCGGATGAGGAGCCCCCCCCCCCCTTAGATTGATTTGGCTGGCGATTTCTGAATTACACCTTTTCGTCCGATCGCCCACCGTGAGCACGTTGCACAAGCACATGCCATTCTTTATTTTTAATTTAAAAAAAGCCTACTAGCTGTCACTCACATTTAAACATTGTGCACTCTGTATTCAGTGTAATGATAATATGTGTGTGACAGCAAATATGCTGCGCTTTTTGTAAAAAATTGACAATTTCGACCATTTCAAATTAATTGCAAAGCCCCTGAACATGGTATCATCACCAAACTTGCTGGAGATGACGAGAAGGGTTGGGGGTATACTACAAAAAAGTATGGCTCTAACACAAATAGTTTTTGCATAAATGAAGTTCAAAGTCAAGTCAAAATTTCGAAAGTCGGACTTATACTTAATTTATGCAAAAACTACACTTGGTAGAGCTAAATTCTTTTTTACAATGTTCCCACAACCCTTGTGTACATCTTCTAGTAATGGTGTTCAGGGGCTTTGCAATCAGCTCACAAAGTCAGCTAGTCGAAAAATTCGACCATACCTATGCGCAACAACTGCACCACGTGCTGAATGCCCACAACAATATGGTTTGCAAATAACCTAAATTTAATGTCAAGGTTATGATTACAAAAATGTGTAACACTGCATTACTTTTACTTTTTAGAGGCAGTAGTTTCGTCTCTGAAAACTGCATAATCTCAAAGCCTTTGTGCCTACAGAGGTACATACTCCATGCATGAATTGTTATATGTATTTTCTCCTTAGATATACTGTTAGAAGGAAACAAAAAAACCAACACTGCTGTCAAGGGCTTGACTGCTACTAACTTCAAAATCCTTTCACTTTGTGAATTCCTGGGTCAGTATGACCTCTCAGACTATGCATGATCCCATGTTGTAAAGTCCTTCTCAATGCTGAAAGCAAGACTCTGCCTCAAGATTTTCATTATGGTACGAGTACATGCAGAGAAGTAGCATTTTGCATACAAAGACAGTAGTTATAATAGTATAAATGATATGCCCCTTGCGAGTTATTTTTTTTTTAATATAAATTCTCTTATTTTCTGCCCTTCCTCCTCCTAACAAGTTTGAAATTGCCATGCCTTAATTAGTACAAACATCATCAGTCTTTTCTTTCTTTGCGCTTATTAGATTAGATTCTGAATACCTTTTGTAAAATGCATAATGTAGACTTATTACATCAAACAACAAATTTAGAAGTGTTGGATAGAGATGGTCGAATTGTTCAACTTGCTAACTTTGTGAGCTGATTGCAAAGCCCCTGAATATGGTATCATCGCAAAAATTGGAGATGTAGGGAAGGATTGTGGGAACATTTGAAAAAAATAAGTTTGACTCTAGCACATGGAGCTTTTGCATAAATTAAGTTCAAAGTTAAAGTCGAAATTCCTATTTTCGAAATTTTTACTTGACTTTGAACTTAATTTGTGAAAAAACTATGTGTGTTAAAGACATACTTTCTTTTTTGTAGTATACCCCCAACCCTTCTCTACATCCCCAGCAAGTTTGGTGATGATACCATGTTCAGGGGCTTTGCAATTAATTCGAAACCGTCGAAATAGTCAAATGTTTTTTTAAAAATTCGTCCATCTCTAGTGTTGAAAAGGAGCCAAATGTTCCAACTGCTGGCTGGATAGAAACATTCACAATATTCACATTTAATACAATATCTGACTAAAGCTGGCCATAGACATTAGAATCCCCTGAGATCATTTTGTTATATGATTGCGGCTTCGATCATAAGGGGTACATCGATCAAAAAGTGCACTATTTTCTGGATCCAATTTATTGCTGATTAATCGCGATCGGTTACACAAATAAATGCCATAAAAAATGATGGAAGTGGGATGAGGCCTGCATGGGTCAATCAATAGAAACGATCGCATGTTTCCAATGTTCCAATGTTTCCCTCAAATCCTGATCAATCTACTAAAAATTTCAGACATGCATCAATTCGTGAACGATCGATTGGTCAGAAATTGTATAAAAATTCTAGACGTCTATGGCCAGCTTAAAAGTTTAACTTTTTTCCCTTATCACAATAAAAAATATATAAAAAGCTTTTACACGTACATAGTAGACACATTAGTCAGATTAAATGTTAAAATGTAATCTCAAAATTACGATTCCAGTGTATACTCTAGTATAAGCCGAGCCGAATATAAGCTGAGGTACCCAATTTTAGACATAAAATCAGGAAAAACTGAATAACTCGAGTATAAGCCTAGGGAGGGAAATGCAGCAACTAAGTCACAGAAACACACAGCAAATGTACTGTTGTTTTGAGGTGTAATTATTTAATTCAGCAGATTTGTATGTTAATTACAAAGCCCCTGAACATGATATTATCACTAGAAGTGCTGGAGATGTAGAGAAGGGTTGTGGGAGCATTGTAAGGAAAACCTATTGTTCTAGCATATCAAGTTTTTACACAAAATAAGTTCAAATTTGACTTGGCTTTTAACCTAATTTATGCAAAAACTACATATGCTAGAGCAATCTTTTTTTTTTTTTTTTTTTCCACAACCCTTCTCTACATCTCCAGCAGATTTGGTGATGATACCATGGCCAGAGGCTTTGCAATTCACTTATAAACTCCACCTACAAAATGCTGTGATTTTTATTTCTTGACCCGAATATAAGCCGAATGAAATTTTTTGAGCACATTTCATGTGCTGAAAAATTTGGCTTATATTCCAGTATATACGGGTACTCAGATTCAATGACTTTAATAACTCCTTTCTAGAAAAGCAGCGCACAGCAGTGTCCTTCTAGTTCTGTATATACACCTTGCTCCTTCGTCTTCTCTGCATGACTGAGATATCACATTGAGAAGT
Source organism: Ptychadena robeensis (assembly GCA_036250615.1). Taxonomy (NCBI): domain Eukaryota; kingdom Metazoa; phylum Chordata; class Amphibia; order Anura; family Ptychadenidae; genus Ptychadena; species Ptychadena robeensis. The sequence goes on from CM070034.1 coordinate 151,642,298, forward strand.
ACTGAAAGTGAGGTGACTGACATAAAAAAGTGTCTCCAATGAGTAGTCTTCTGAAATCAGCACTTTATGGAGGTAGAAGAACACAAGTCCATTGAGGTGACTCAATAAATATAAGCCTGATATACAACAGTGTTTGTCATGTTTGTAGGATTTCATCATGTGTACTTGCTTTTGGATCTCCTATGTAAGAAGTATGAGCACAAGCTTCCTTTACTCTATATAGATTCTAGATTTTCATCAGACAAGATGGACAAATGATGTCTGCAACTTTGTATGGTGGAGGACATATTGCAATGCCTTCTGTTCATCCTTGCCTCTCCATAGAGCAGAACAGCACACTGTATAGGATCAAGCAGTCTCCTGAAATGCTCACTAATAATTGTTTCAAACACTTACTGAAAGTTTACACAAAGCTTTACTGCAGATCCTCCTGGCAATTAACCAAGCACACAAAAATATAATATATACAGCCATTCTTTGACTCGTAATTCAATTTCAGTTGAATAAGAAGATTGAAAGCAATTGTTTAATCCTTTACCTAAATACTTAAAGCTGTTCTATACTCAAAATAAAAAAAACACTTACATTACATTGACATTTACATTGACATTTACATCTGTGAAAACTGCTACAGAATAGTGATGAGCGGCATAGGCAATATTCGAATATTCGAGCTCAACACTACTACAGAATAAAAAAACAACGTACTCACCTTCTTACTTCCTCATTTATATTAATGGCAGACAGAAGCAATTCCGCCCATACTTCATTCTGACTATGGGGCTGTAATTCTATAAAACGGCCACTAGATGGAGCTTTGATTACATCACATTAGATTCTGCAGATGTGAAGCTGCATTCCGATTTACTACGGACTTCTGCCCAGCTGTCCCTGTTCCCTGATTGTTTAACAAGTTTCCGCGGGGGGTACGCCACACAGAGGGAGGGAAGAGCCAGAGAATTGCCTCTCCTGCTGTAAGGAACTTTTTAAAAAAATTTTCAACGGTGATTGCCTTATTATCAGCAGGGCTGCTGCTGATAGTGTAAAGTGTCCAGTGAGGTGGTAGGTCCGCTTTCAGCTAATGTCACCCCCAAACTAAAATTCAGAACTCTCTGAAAATGTCTCTCTTCCCTTTATTTCCGTCCATCCCCACATCTGACTCCATCTCAGCCTATGTTTACATCACTAGAGCAGTTTTAATTACATTTACATAATGTTTATTTTTAGGTGCCTGTGATTTTTGCTCAACTAAAAACCAATCATATTGAAATGACAGCCATTTATCACCACAGTTTTATTAATAAATAAACAGGTAGCAGGGTGCAGATTCTGTCAGTGAGATGAAGTTTTAAATGTTTATATTAAGAGGAAACATATCTTGGCATTCTGCACCATCGAGTCATAGAATTCCATAAATAATCAGTGACTTTATGTAAAGGGACTCTAATGTGGAGATCTTCATTTATTAAAGTAGAGATGGTTGCAAAATTGTGACTCACTGGCTTAGTGAGTTAATTGCTTACAGAACATTACAAAAATTTTACTTTACTTACAACTTAATCTATGCAAAATTGTTAGAGCAATACTTTTCTTTCCCACAACCCTTTTTTTTACATCTACAGCAATTTTGGTGATGATTAGTGATGGCCGAACTTCGGCCAGGTCTGTCCGTAAACAGGCGTATCTGACTTTCAAAAAAATCTGACGTCCGTCTGTTCATGGAAAGATTACAATTCCCCGCCTATTCGCGGGTAATTTTAATAGAAAAGGAAACAGTGATGTCATTTCCGGTAGCTGGAACGCATAGTTCCTGGCTTTGATATCCAGATGTGATGTCACTTCCGGTTTACGTCGGTTTTCTTTCACTGGAGACCGGGTTGTCAAACTTCTGGTGAAAAAAATCTTCCACTGGCCGGATCTTTCTGCTCCTGATCCGGACAGTAAAAGAATAGTCACCTCCTTCCTGCCGGTGAACAGGGCGGGTCGAACATCCACTTTGCGGACAGTTTGGCCATCACTAGTGATGATGCTTCTATGCTCAAATAAGCAAGCCAAAATTTAGTGACCATCTCTAAATTAAATCGTGGACTGGTGGAATATGCAATTCATTGTGACACCTAAAATGTATGTTTATCCTGTGGCATCGTATCACTATACTACAAAACATATGGAATGGAAATGTGGTGAAAATAACACTATAGTCATAGCCATACACATCTAGATCCCCGTTCGATTTGCCGGTGATCGATCGCAGTGTTGTGGCGTTACCATGCTGCTTGCGGCCGCCAGCAAAACGAACAGGAATCAAGATGTGCGTCACTGATACATCGTTTACCGCTATATACTTTGTATGGGACCCTTGTCCCTGTACAACGTATTCAGATCGAACAGAGGTTTACCATCTTGGCAGATCCCTGTTCGATCCGTTCCTTTTTGGAACGGCCATTTAACCTCCCTAGTGCACTGCTGAGGTCCAGATTTCTGTACCAAAAGCGCACCATAGACTCTAATGGAATTTTTTTTGTGTTGTAGGCTTGTTACTTCCAAAAATCTGTCCGTACAAGGGTCTACTAGATATCCTGACTATAATAATGTTTGAAACACACAATTATTTGCAACATTCATATGCAAATTAGGCTGGTAGAGCTTAGCTGGACGGCTCTATCTCATCAGCTGCAATACTGCATGAGCAAGTGCAGGACGAGATGGTGCCGTCAGAAGCGCTAGGGAGGTTAAGGTGGGGAGCCATCGATTCCCCAAAGATTGATCAATGATCAATCTGCGGAAACGTGTACGCATATTGATGTTTGGGGATTCTTCCCAACGAATGTCTGTTGGGGAGACCAGTTTTCCCTCCCATTGTCCCCACAGAAGATTGACACACCCCTTGGAGATTTAGACAGTAACAGGGAGTTCCATTTTGGGGGTAAAGTGAATACTTGCCTTTTATTATGTTTTATTACTATAAATTTATGTGATCTGCAATAGATTTTTTATCTTTAAAATTCCATGTATACAATGTGTTTTGTGCTTCATAACTCTGTAATAAGTGGAATAAATATACTAACATTATTTCCAATTTACAAATAACATTGCATCTTTAATGTTAATTCCAGTAATTACTATACATCATAATTTCTGTACAGTTACCTCCATTTACTATAATAGCAGTTACTATTACTGTAGTTTTATGCTACTTTTGTCAGTTTATGGCCTATGTCTGACATGTGTACATGTGCTTCAGTTTGTTTTGGCTTTATGTAGTAAGGTTTGCGGCATAGTGGTGCTACATACTGATCCACAATTAATGTTCTTAACTAGTCTTATATCCTATAGTTATACTTTATTAGAAACCATTTGAAAACATTAAATTATCCATTACAACTTAACAACATAAAATAGTTAACTTATATCTTAAGCCAAAACATTTCCTTGAAGGTATGGAATGGGTTATATCCTCTGTATATGTTTTTGTTTGTAGATAATATTAATATATAATGGGAGTTATTACTTTCTGTACTCTAGGATATATTTTTGTGATGGATATATGCCTCCTAGAGAGTTGACTATTTCCCCTCTCTTTATGATTTGATGGCAAGTCACTATGGATTTACCCTTTAATTCCCATAGACATTGTGTAAAATTGACATGTTTGGGGACATGTTCCATAACTATAATCCATTCTGCCTGGAGTTCAGTCGTAGGTCTTTTTAGCTGTAGTCTGACAATTGGCAGCAAGCAATGTCTGATGCCACTAACTTCTTATCATTGATTCTGGCAGGTGATCACCAGCTCCCAGCAGAGTATCAGCATGTCAAGAAAACGACTACAAGAAGACCTTCATCTTCGGAGCTGTGGAGCTCTTAGTTCTCCAGTAGCGTTTCTTCATAGAATTCATCTAGCGCGTGATATGGATCAAGGACGACCACATAGTCTGATTGGAGTTTGTAGAGAAACCATCCTTTGATCAGTGGCTAACAGACTGCATGCAAAACTTCTCAATCCAGCTCTATATTCTAAACCAACTACAACATGGCATCTCCTGTCTGGACTTGATCATGCATGGGACAAGAGACTCCAAACTTGATGAGGTCCCTGAATGTAATAAGTTCTGCAACAACAATGCAAGCTTTATTTCCACACAAAAAGCCTTTTTGGAATAGATGTCCGGGGTTTATTCTATTTTTATTTGAAAATAGAGATTTGGATATTGCTGCCATGTAGCTCCATTTAATGTAATCCATATTCTCAACAATGATCACCTCCCCAACAAAGAGGACCATTTTGTGATGCTGCAAGCTTGCAGATACCATCATCAAACTGTTATTTGTCCCACCAATGAAAGGTAGCTTAATTTACAGAAAAAAAATTCTTCAAATGAAGAAAACTGTTTTACAACCTCAGAGTTGAATTGCTTTATGTACCTCAAAGTGTTTTCACAAAATGTTTTAATTAAAAAAAAACATGCTATTTATTCTCTTTGCTTTTCTTTCATTAATCACATTTTCAAACCAAGTCATCCTTCGGGGACAAAAGCCATTGTTCACAAAGGTATATTATGTCTGTTCCAAAGTCATAATTGGAATCATTAGCCCTCATTTACCCTGGCACGTTTTAGGTGGAGTTACACACATATGAAATGAAAACAAAATGTAATGATAAACTGTGCGCCTAAACAAGAAACCTGAACCAAAAGGAACATATAAAGGTTGATATATCTGGCCACTCCATTTGAATATACTAGCTTGTTGACCAGGCATCAAGTCTTTTCAGTGGCTTCAACAGCTCCTGATTAGTGATGACCAAAAAGTTCCCCCGGCGGACAGTTCGTGGCGAACATAGCATGTTTGCAGTTCGCAATTCTGGCGAACATTATGGGTGTTCTACCCACCCCCTATATCTTAATATGGAGACAAAGTGCGACCCCTCCTCCTATAGTCAGGTGGGACAGTACAGCCAATAACACTTCCTTTTGCTTCTGGAGGACACGCCCCCTTATAAAAGAAGCCGGTGAGGGAGGGAGAGCCGCTGCTGATTGAGGGATGGCTGAGCTACTTTGCTATTATACTCCATCCAGTGATCTGCAGCTATAGCTAAGGTATTCTGTTACATGTAGTTCACCATTGCTGAGCCACAAAGGTCCTTCTCTGGGGGTGGGGTATGCTGTATTATGCATTGCAGAGAGATCTGACTAAATGTGATGTGCTACAGAAGGTACTGTCCGGTAACTTTTGGCAAAATCTGTAATCTAGATGTGATTTCTGGCTATTGCACCTGAAGAAAACAGCATTTAAAAAAATCCATATTATGGAGGAGAAGTTTAGCCTTTGATCCCCCTCTAGCAGGACACTGTCCCGGTGGTCGCACACCTTTTACTTTTTTTTTAATTGGTATTATGGCTACAAATATGACCTGGATGTTTGAGAAGTTCGCCCTCCATTAAAGTCAATGGAGGTTCGCTGTTCGCAGCGGGTATTTGCAGCTCGATTCGCCTGTTCACGAACAGCCGCAGCTGATGTTCGTCTATCACTAGTCCTGATGATAACATACAATAAACACTATTAACCCCCCCATACACCTGTAGATTACTTGTCGATCTCCCAGCAGATCAACCGTGCACGATGATGTCATTGTGCACAGACGGTCGTGCTGAAAATCGACCACACACACTTTGTGTGCCGGCATTTACTTTGGGGACGCTAGAGGAAATCAATCTAGACATTACGGACATACATATGGACCATTTATAGCCCGTTTTAAGGAGTGCGCTTTGATCCGAGGCAGATTTTGCTGCAGATCGATCACCACGAGCACGCATGGCAGTCGATGAGCTGTGGATCGAAGCATGTGTAGGGGTCTTAACCCCCCTGCCATTCCTGACAGTCCCAGCTTGTCCAGCTCTGACCTGTTAGAACTGCAGTGGATGAGCTGGAACCGTCAGGCGGAGATCGGAGCCACGGGAGTGCAAACTCACTGATCCTTGTGGCTCCGATCTAATAAAGAGGCAGCAGCAGAGAAAAGATCACTTCACTCCCCCCCCCCATTGGGGCGTGGGCGGGAGTTTTAAATAAAATCATATTGAATAATGTTTTCTGCATTGAAAACACAATTCAATATGATTCCCAAAGTGAAATACTCACCTGCTTCTCTTTCTCGATGGGACAGATTTCTGTTCTGGGGGCGGGAACACCAAGTGTACAGAACTGAATGTAATACATTGGCTTCAATGTATTACAATGCTGTCCTATGTAACCTGGCACGTCTGCAGCGCCATCTAGTGGTTGCAGTGCTAATTTACCTGATACAGTTTATTTTTAAATATTATTTTAACTGATTTTGTCATTCACAAAGCATCTGAACATGTTATTATATTCAGGATGTCTCCCAGACTCCTGTATGGACATACTTTGGGAAGTTACAGGCCTACAATGTAAAAAACTGTTTTCCATCAAAGTCTATGGTGCGCTTTTGGTACAGAAATCTGTACCTCAGCATTGCGCTAGGGAGGTTAAATAATTGCTAAGTACTCCAGTGACTTGTTTCAGTCACATCCTTACCACTAAAAAACACATGCTGTATGTTTACATTAGAGAGCTAGCAGGTGTACAAGATTGTGCTCTCATAACTGAACCCACTCTCTGCACGGTTTACTTTCCACATTTTATCACAATGATTATACTGTTGGAAATGCAGAGATGAATTCAGTCATCTTTAAAATGCTTTTACTGCTTGTTTAGAATATGTAAATACTCTACAATGCAAGATCTAGGCACTAAATCACTTGAAAAGGGTTCTGGGTGAGTTTTGACGTAGTATAAAATAAATTGAGGAGGGATAGAGGTCTATGTCCCTGCTGGAGAGAGTTCTTGGCACTTTCTGTGGAGATTACAAAAATGAAAGTGACAAGAAGGCTCCTAAATAAAAGCACGAAAACTAAACAGAGATGCTAACCTAATTCTGTGCTTTCCATCATGCTTTCCATTTTCATACAGGGAAACATCGACAAGCTGAATTATACGAGTTAGACCAGAACTGCACTGTATTTTACCAAAGTGAATTTAAAATTAACTGGGCAGACATAGTCACTACGCTTTTGATGTGTTTCGGCAAAACCTTGTGGTGTTCTGGCCTAAATGTTTTATTAAATAGAAAGTTAAGTAGAAATGTTTGACCTAATTCTGAATTCAACCAAAAAGTACAAATGTAAATGTGCTAAACCAATAGTTTCTTTGTAGATTCTCTACAACTGCAGCAATTTTTGTGATGATACCATGTTCAGTTTGCTTTGCAATTTACTCACAATCTCAGCTAGTTGAATTATCAAAAGAAAAACGGACAATCTCTAACCGCAACCTCCCAAAATGTGCTTGCTGTAATAAACAGGGAAACCTTTAGGCATTGCGGTCTATGGAAAATGTAGTCTGTGGTCCCAAAAAATGTACATGTTGGTTGGATTGGAAAGAAGTGGGTTTTCCTTCCTCTGTGGTATTCAGCCTCATATTGGTGTTGGTGGTATTGCTGGCCATAGACCCTTCGACTTTTTCAACGATTTCTGACCGATCAATCATTCACAAATTGATTTGTGTTGCGATCAACCAAAATGACGAGGAAGCATCGATCTTCCAGGGATCAGACTGACATGTCTGTAATTTATAGTCAATCTATCATGAATTGAAGGACGTTATTGGAGAGCTAAAGATCTGCCCTTTCGATCGGTCAATGCAGGCCTAATCCCACTTTCACCATTTCGGATCGCAATTTTTTGTGTAGCCGATCTTTAGTTACGTCACCGATCGATCAGGCGCATAAATTAGCAATAAATCGTATCCTGAAAAGGCACTTTTTGATCCATCTCTGGGAATTCTAAGCGTCTATAGCCAGCTAATAAAATGCCCTGCACGTGTCACTAACAGGGTTCCTAAATGGTGAAATATCTTCACTCCAAGACACAAACTCTGGTATACCCTGAAGGTTATTCCCCCCAAAACATGTATGTTTACTTCGAAAAGTAAAAGAGAATGAATAAGGTAAAGCTGAAAAGCCTACCACCGACAAATCCATTACCACAAGGTAGACAGTTCGGCCGCAAACATGTAATGTTAACTTCTCTTCTCCCAGTGAACAGTATGGGTGTTCGACCCGCCCCCTTCACTGGCTAGAGGAAGTTTATAATTCTTCCGCTGGCCGGATTTTTCTGTGCCTGATTCAGCTGGAGGAAGAATAATAAATAGGAGGAGGAAGAATTTTTTCCACTTTCCGCCAGTGACGTCATGTCCTGTAATCAGAATAAGGAAGTGACGTCACTTCCGGTTTTTCTGATTCTAATTCCCCCACTAACAGGCAGGGAATTAGAAGTTCCCCGCGACCAGGTGGACATTGGACTTTTCTAAAAAGTTGTTTTTTTTAGATGTTCGGCCATAACTAGTTACAAGGAGGCGCTTAGAATGGTTCCCCATTCCCAAAATAGGGCTGACCACAGCTGAACTAATAACTAATAACCTAATATCTGGCCACTAAATTACCAGTGTTATGATTGAAACAATATACAGCTGTTTTTTTTTCCTGAAGAAGCATACAGTTGTGAAACGTATCGAAACAATGAAAACAGCAATGAACATGTACTTGATCTTAATCTACACATGTAAAACAATCCAAGTGGGTTAACCACATAGTGGATGACTGTATATGCTGTAAACAATATGTGTAATCACAAAAAGGACATATACTACTAGCAATGTGCAAATTATAACACAAAAAGATTATTTTCAGATAAATCTGAGCACAAGTTGAAATACATGACAGTCTCCTTGTAAATGCCCACGTTGCACTCCTGACAGTAATACAGTATGATAATCAATTAGTTAAATAACAAAGCAGCAGACCTTTATTTGTATTAAATTTATTAACAGTGATAGATTACTCCTTTCCTACATTGGCGGCCGCATGCACTTCTTGGAAATACAGTAGGGTTGTGTTACTGTACGGTAAGGCTTCTTATGTCACAGTGTGAACTATTTGAGGGCTAAGCCAAAATTCAGAACACCGATCCACATTTATTTTTGTTAATGAAATACAAAGTCACGATGCACACTAATACTGTTAATGATCATGAATGGTCATTGACTTAATAAAACAAGAAAGCAAGCCAAACTGTCCTCTATTTCCTGCTTTTATCAACTGTACCTGTGCAGAAGGTAGTAAAAGAAAGAAAGAACAAATCTATCTGCTCGCAGTTTCCTCCTCCGCCTAAACATTGTTCTCCGGCAAAATCTCATCTGGTAGACCTGGAGACTATACAACATAAACCAGACCCATATGCCGACAGAGTGGAACATGTACGCACATGACAAACAATCACACCTATACCATGTGATCCAATCTGTTCTCTGTTCCATCTGGTAGAAAAGGTTTATAATCTGCATGGAGACGTACTCGTGTTTTATTTCTGAAGCAATCAGTATCTGTTGTCAGATTCTGTAGCTACATATCCTACTTCTGCAGAATCATTCATATTCATGAGTGTTGTCAGAGAGAATGTGACCGTTAAAGTCTTCCCGTTCTCAGCAATGACTATCTATATGTTTTGTGTTTCCATAGTAGCATGTGAAGTTGGTTCTAGGTAGGTGGCCATGGCAAAGCAGCCGATGGTGACAGTTCAATGAAAAGTACATGTGTAAAAATAATATGTCTTTCCAAATGTCTGAGTACTTAAGCATCTCAAGTTTCTTTGGTTCATCTGGCGTTTATTTTGGAGATCATTCTCATAGGATTTGAGTTGTGTTGATTTGTTTGAGCTGTTTTCTGACAACCATCTGCTCCTTCAAGCTTTACTTTGCAACATTAACTGTAAAATAAAGAACTGTCTAATTTAATACATCTCACAGGATGTTATAATAATATGATTTGTACACCACTAAGCCGCTTACTTGACATTTCCTTGGTTTTTCAGTTTTTTTAGAGGTGACAGGCCTATATTATGTTTTCACTTAATAGCATAATGGTTGATGCTCCAATATTACCAATTCAGGGGGACCTACCTGAATTATGAGCCATACACACCGGCAAGAACATATTATTTTAACTAAACAAGAAGATTTTTTTTGGGACAACAGTTGCTGTAATGCATTTATCTGTACAAGAAACAGACACAATATATTACCATATTTTTCAGACTATAAGACACCTCTTTTTTACCATTTAAATCAATGGGAACGTGTCCCTGCATCTTATGGTTCGAATATGTAAAAATTGGAATTAACATTTTTTTTGTCCCAACCATCCTGAGAGCAATAGCATCTCCAGCAAAGCTAAAAAAAACACTGCCAAGATCTTATCTGCATTTGCACTTGTAGTACCCATTCTCTGAACACACTGACCAACTTATGGAGAGACACATTTTACAATTAAATAGCATGAGACGTGTATTTACATTAACATTCTGCATTGCAATAAATACATTTTGTAACAAAGACTCATATCTCCTCCCATATGTCAATACCTGCTCATGGGAAAGTTGTTCAGTGCCAGATTGTACAATGTGTCTCTTCAAAAGTTGGTCAGTGTGTTCAGAGAATAGATACTGCTAGTCTATAGACACATGCTAACATTTAAGCCCTGCAGCCAAGACCTCCCTCCTGGCACTGGCCTTTTGGCTGGAGGAATAGAGTGAATACTGCATGGTCCAGTCCTGCCTACTTTGCTGGAACATTCTGTATATTCACTTTATATCTGAATGGCTGTGTCTCTGTTTTCCCCCTAATTTTCTCTCCAAAACTGTGGGTGCGTCTTATAGCATGAACAATGGTGATTGCATTGAACAATGCTCAGGTGTGTGTACAGTCATATGTACATTTTATTTGTGTGTTTTATCTGTCTATACCGTGATTATGCTGTGGAGATTCAAAATGTTTGCAGGTATGTATGTCATTATAACTGAAAGAAAAAAAAAAAGGGGGGAGACCCCTAAATCCTAAAACTGGGTTTTTTTTGTGGCCGGAATGGTAGTCAACAGAATTAATAAAGATTATATATGTAGAAAATGTAAAAAGCGTTCTTTATTTAAATATCGCGCAGGACCCATAAAGGGCTATTCATGTAAGAAAATAAATGAATAGCCCTTAATGGGACAACTGATCCTGCACGATATTTAAATGAAGACCGTTTTTTACATTTTCTACATATGTGTCAGGACCCAGCCCCATCCCTGCCTGCGGTGTCGGCTCCGCCGACACCGGTGC
>CM070034.1:151653634-151682219 GCA_036250615.1 Ptychadena robeensis
CCTGCCCCTGGTACCCCCGCGCTAACCCAGGACCTGCAGCATAAAGAGACCTAACAATATGTGATTAATTCTGTTGACTACCGTTCCGGCAACAAAAAAACCTGTTAGGGATTTGGGGGTCTCCCCCTTTTTTGGATACCCCTTAGCGTTTTTTTATTACAAATTAGGCCGTTTTGACTGACTCCCTGGATTAGCATCCTTTAGACTTGGGATGGGATGTCATTATAACTGTTTATTGACCCAGTAGACATTTCTTTTGATTAATGGCGTCTTAATTGCAACGTTTGGGAAATTGTCAGGGAACCTAAACATAAAAACACTGTAAATGTCATCTAGGCTTTACTGAGCAATACAGCATGGTCATGAAACCCCTCATCAAGTTAAATGGGTGATACAGAATACATGGCTGACACACTAATACATAAGGGGGTGATGGGGAAATTACAGAAGCTACCACTGTGCATGATTCGAAATTTGTTACCTAATTGCTTTTTTTATTTGACTGTCTATTCCTGCTTCTGAAAACTAGCTATGCCTAAGTGGCAAAGGCACAGTTCCAATGAAGGGCAAATTTAATTTCTACGGTCTGGCCTATATAAATCTATAATCAAACCAATATATATTTTTATGGACGAGAAATGATGTTGCACAGTGTTAGCACAGCAAATGCACTGGCATCTGTTGCAGTTTTATTACAGCACATTCACCGGCATTGCATGAAAATCTGAATTTATGTTACAAATACATTCCAATGAACCAAGCCTTCTTCATGAGAGCCTACCATTTAAATATGCGATTGCTGGAAGAACTCATAGTTGTTTGTCCACAATATAACAGGAAAGTAAAGGCAAAGAAAATATACAAAATGTAAAACAAGAACTAAGGTCTAAGCACGACACGAAAGACAGTGGTGCACAGTTACTATTCACAACCAGCTTTCATCTCATTTAAAACAATGAAAAAATAGTTTGATTGGTCCATATGGCTCTACTGCGGTGTGTACATTACTCCTTCACCGAAGGCCAATGTGTTCCATGGCATTAAAATACACATAACATAAATACATGACTGCGGAACAATCTGTTAAAATGAAATAGAAAATATTGAGATAGCAGAGTGTTTAATGGGACCAACACGTGACCATAGCCTGACCTACACAAGATGGTTGAAAAAGAGCCTCCGCTCGAAACGCATCCCATTGTTCCTGTTGAGCCCCCCAGCATCTGTAAGCAGAAAGTGATCTCATCCCCAACCAGGAAGTGAGGTTTTCCTGGAAAGCACACGGCCCTGAGAGACCCATCCTTGTAAACCTCTTTTAATGTGAGTATCTTGTCTGTTGTTTTGTTTCATTTTGTTTTATCCTATCCAATTCCACATAATTTAACAATTTGTTGTACTAGGTTGTGTGTCTCTGTCCTTGTTCTTAGTTGTCTGTTACTGGGGGCCACACTCCTCCATTTTGAGAGCTGCACACCTTACACAACTTAAACACCCACCCCTCATACTGACTCCATTTTTCTCTGCAATCTTTGCTCAGGCCCCATACACCCACTGAGAGCCTTTCTGGACACTGATACCACTGTAGCTGTGTAATCACTGCTGAAGGTTGTGCGCAACTATTTATTATCTGACCTACACAATCCACTATTTCAGTATTTCCATCTTCCAACATGTCCGTTTTCCCACACTCACCAATGTAACAAACAGCACTTACACTTAAACACTACATGTACGATAACAAATAAATATCCTTGTCACTATTCATGAAGAGGGACCAGTCCAGGATATGTCGCTATAATTTACAAATTGTCCTTGTTGCTGATGAACACACGCAGAACTGGCATCTCCTTTGGCAAAAGAAAAAAAAGAAAGCAAAAAAGAAAATAGAAGGCAAAAAGCAAAAGTCTAATGATATCTGTTGTTCCTTTGTTCGAAATACAAAATGTCCGTCCAGTATTTCTTCTGATGTGCGGATGTATTGATCTAGGATTGAAAAGCGTTTTCTTTATGGCTGTTCATTGTTATATGTAAAGAGGGGTTTCCTGCCCAGTGAGAAGTCTGAACATTGCTGCTGGCATGGTCTTCATGTGAATCTGTAACACAAAGAAGAAAGGCCGGTGAAATTGAGGTTAGCCGGATTCCGCTCCTCAGCTATAGCCCAGCATCTGGCGCATTCACCAGGTTCACTTCTTTTATTACCTGCAGATAACCCAGCCATCAAATCACATCTAAAATTGTTGTCTTTGTACGTGAGATAGGCAAACCCCTGCAATACCGAAACATTTTAAAATCTAAAAATAGGAGTACTTGGATGATTTTTACAGTAGAAAATGTGTTAAAATAATGATGTCTTTGTGAGTCGCAAAAACTGATTTGTACTAGGCCTAAGGAAGGGATCTGAGACATCCCAAAAGCCTGCTTCTCTAATGACTTCAGTTATCCAATAAAGGGGATCACTGGAACCCCAAACTTATATCTCCTCCCATATGTAAATAGCTGCTCATGGGTAAATTGTTCAGTTCCAGATTGTGAAATGTGTCTCTTCATAAGTTCGTCAGTGTGTTCAGAGAATGGGTACTGCTAGTTTATATACACATGGTAAAGTTTCAGCCCTGCAGCCAAGACCTCCCTCCTGGCACTGGGCTTTTGGCCGGAGTAATACAGAGTGAATACTGCGTGGACCAGTCCTGCCTACTTTGCTGGAACATTCTGTATATTTACTTCATATCTAAATAGCTGTGTTTCTGGGGTTTTTCCCTTTAATTTTCTCTCCAAAACTTTGGGTGCGTCTCATAGTCCTGAAAAATCTGTCTGGGTTAAAAAAGCGATCATGTAATAAAGAGATGGGCCCACTACGCAGAGCTCCTATTGCAGTGAACCCAATGACAGCCACCAACGTATGGTGATTGCATTGAACAATCACCATGCTCAGGTGTGTGTACAGTCATATTTACATTTTATTTATGTGTTTAATCTGTCTATACCATGATTATGCTCTGAAGATTCAAAATTTTTGCAGGTATGTATGTCATTATAACTGTTAATTGACCCAATTAACAGTTATAATGACATACTGACCCAGTAGACAGTTTTTTTGATGATTGGGTCTTAATTGCAAAAATAGGAGTACTTGGATGATTTTTACAGTAGAAAATGTGTTAAAATAATGACGTCTTTGTAAATGTGAGTCGCAAAAACTGATTTGTATTAGGCCTAAAGGCCCCCATATGTCTTACAATCTTTCTATACAATTTCTGTACACTCAAATTTTGTTCTACCAAATCATGTAATATGAGGAGCATTCTAATCCTTCCAATCACGATGTATTCTATCAGGGAGGACCCAGCACTACATAGTTGTTGGTAGATCTAATGGAGATTCTATGGATCTATCTTAAGGTGTATGGGGGGCTTTAGGAAGAGATCTGAGACATCCCAAAAGCTGGCTTCTCTTATGATTTCAGTTATCCAATAAAGGGGATCACTGGAAACCCAAACTTACTATACATGGTAAAAATTATATACATGTTCATTTATTACTAGTGTTGAGCTAGAATGTTCAAATGTTGAATATTTTTCATGAATATGTCGGTGGATATTTGCGATTTAGAATATTCATGGTATGGCCATGTATTGCAAAAATAATATTCGCATTTAGATACCACAAATATTCGAATTTACGAATATCTAATCGAATATTAGTAGAATTTGAATATAACATGTGCTGCTTATCACTATTTATCACATGGTTTCTAAACATTTTCTATTTATTCATCCAATAGAAGTGTTATAATCCTTCCCTCCCTTCCCTGAGAACCATCCCAAACATGCTACAAGGCCAGGGTTATCATGTGACACAATAGGCCTGTATGTATAGGGTGCACAGGCAAAGCATCAGCTATAAAATGATATTCCATAGCACCATAAATATTCTAAAACCCATGTAAACCCACTGTGTAAGGTTGTGCATAGGCGTGACATTACACAGTCAAAAGTGCACTTGGGACTTGGGACAGAACTCATCTGTAGATACTCGTCTCCAGAAGAGTTCTGGGGGGGGTTGTTGGGGTTGCAGTGAGAGAGGTGAGAGGAGCAAGGAGCTGCTGATAGAGAGGGGGGTTCGGTTTTGGGAGATGTGTGTTTTACCCGATGCTCTCGGGGGGTGGCATATGTGGTCTTCCCCCAGCTCTTCGGGGGTGGTTTTGGCGGTTTCGATCAGTGCCCTGGGCGGTGAGGATTGTAGGTACTTTCTTTGTTTTTTTGTCTAGCCGTTTCCCCTGATGTAAACTGCTGACAGGTGAGTAATAGGTCTAGGTAATGCATGTGTTTTGTTTTTTGTTTTTTTTTTGAGTTTACAACTGCTTTAAATATTGTTTATTTAGGTAAATATGTAGTGAAGTGAAGGTTATGACGTAAAGCGCTTATTGGCTAGGATTAAATAAAGCTCATGTCACAAATGCCCCTTTGCTATTAAGCTACACTCCCATGGATAGAAGGGGTGATTAGTGTACATGAGAGAGAAGAACTATAGGAGGTTAAAAAGGGACTATGAGAGGAAATTACTCAGCTGCCCAATAAAATCTAAATAGCATTTTCCTTATATACCGTATTTTATCACAAATTGAGGGGATTTTGGTCCGAATGCAGCAGCTCTGATGCTTTCAGTGAACATGGCGACCTCTGTAAAATGCTTGTTCAACCCGAGGGGGTCATGACTCACAGGTTGGGAACCACTGATGTAGAGGGTGAAATATTGAAAAGTTTAGTAGAGGTCCCAGCTGTGGAATGGAGGGAAGGCAGAAGATGTGGTCTTCTAAAGAGCTTTTGATTAGTTAAAAAAAAACATGCAGCCTAAGCTTTTTTTCATACAGAAAAGTACTATAAAACATTTGTATAGGTAATCCCCAGATAAAAAGGAAGCATTAAAAAGAAATAATGCAAATGGGAATAATATGTAACCAAGTGACATTGTGAGAGACCCAGAATTATCTGGACGAACACTAGTACATGTAGTACTAAAGAGACATAATTGCACTGGATGTGTTGTGGTAGTAAGCTAGCCCAGTATTCATTGATTCCAGTTGTGTGTAAACCATAAGCACAGTCCTACCACCCATTGATTTCAGAGCATACACAAGCCTACATATTGAGTGTTCCTTTGCCTGGTTTCCCTTATCTCATCCTCACATACAAGCCAGAGCTGCACATAAGACAGCCAGGAAATAAACGAATTTCGGACACGTTTTAATCCTTTCTTGTGTTCTGCTTTTGAATATCAATTTATCTCATCAATGAAACATCTAAAATAAAATGTTCAAAGCCCTGGGCCTCACAATGGAGTTGCACACATAATATTAGGGCTGAGAGAACTGACTTCTACATTTAATGTTTTCGTATCTACCCAAAGTGATTCACACATGAAAGGAAATATTCATAGGACAGAACATTTCAATTCATTGCACAGGACCTCTATCTGGTGCTCGGATGGAAATGCCTCCCTGTGTTATGGCACAAAAGTCAAGCAGCCGGATCCCTACTGTGTAAATAGGATGTATTGTATTTCTGTTCAAGAAAGATGTTAGTACAACGGGCACAAATTTTTTTTTTTATACAGGCTTTATTTACTTCATCGTACCCATAATTTTATAACAGGTTAGGTTAATCAAGGTTATACTTTTTTGTCCAATATACCTGCAGCCATTGTCCATAGGTTTTGTTCAAAGTAGTGTTTCTCAAATTGGGGTTCAAGGTCCCCGAGTGGTAAATTGGCACATGTCAGAGGGGTAGCCCCAGGGTGATGAACAATATGGTGGATCTTACACCCTTCTCCCATACACCTTACAAAACAACTTGTCTTCTATCAAAACCATGTAATATGAAGACTTCTAAACCTTTCAATCACTATGTATTCTATCAGGGAGGACCCAGCTCTACATAGTTGTTGGAAGAGCTAATGGAAATTGTACGGAGTGATCTAAAGGTGTATGAGGGGCTTTAGGTGGTAAGTTGTCTTTGGACACATTGCTGGTTCACCAGCTGTAGCTACTTCAGGTGCAGGAGTACAGCCAGCTCCTACTACACAAGGACTGAGTCGGGGGTTATGGAAATGTGCCCCTTGAGCTGTCTTTTGTTTTCCTTCATTACATGTTCCCCACTTCTAGAGCTGCCCGGGAGGTTGCAATGAAACCCTTGCCCATGCGCTCTTACAAATAGATATGGGTGTAATGTCACTGGTTAAGAGCTACTTTCGCTGAAAAGTATTGATATCCATTGGGTTAATGTAAACCTGGAAGAAATATGGCTGCCATTGTTACCACCTACCTCCATCATTAAATGTCAGTCATCTGTTTAGCTGGCCATAGACGTCTCAATGCTGAGCTGATTTCCTGGCAGATCGATTGTGCACAATGACCTCAGCACGCACACCCGGTCATGCTGAGAATCATCTGCGCACCCTTTGTGTGCCAGCATTTTCTTTGCATAGGGACGCTGGTCCCCATCCAAAGTACTGCGATCGATTAAAAAAAAAAAATTACAGACATGTCCGTAATCTGTTAGATCAGTTTCTGGGCCAATTTATGGCCTGAAATAAGGTGGGTGTGTTTGTTATGGCCCCCTTTTTGTCCTACTGACTCTCTAGTCACTATTAATGCAGAATAGAATCTTTTTAACTAACATATAAAAGCAGATAGGTTTTTTGGTGCAATACATTTAACAAATCTTTTTTGTCCAAAAATTCACATTGCTGATTGCAATCAGTCTCACAATATAGACTGTGGCATATGCACATTCCTGGCATCTCGTAGAATTAATTTAGATGCCAAATAATTTGCATAATCGATGCCTGCCTCATCACTTTTATGCCATGATTGAAAAGTGGTGAAAAGTGTCTACAATTGTGTTTTTTTTTATCACTGGAAATGAATACGGAAATAGTTATAGTAATTAAAATGATAAATTTACAGCACCTTTGTAAAAGTTATTTTCGGGGAACAAACCCTGCTCACTATTTAGTAGTAATAATAATAATAGCAATCAGGTTAATAAAAGCTGTGAGCAAAAAAGTGTAGAACCATTGTTTGTTCACCAATTTCTCTAAATAAAGCCAGTATAACAGCACCACCCAATCACCCAGACTATGTTCACAACTACTTACCTCTCCTACTGAGTTGGAGAGCGCCTGAACAATCTTCTCATGAGCTGTGGCCACAACACTTTGCCCGTTAATCTCAATAATGCGATGTCCTACTCGCACACCACCTCTCTCCGCGATTCCTCCTCTCATGAGACTGCAGATCTGAAAATTGAAGGACACACCAGTTACAGCCAACATATAGTCACATAATTAACATCATGCAACAGATAACATTCCAAAAACAGTGCACATGAAAATACTGTAAAACATTTTACTTGAAGCCTATATATAGAGTTTGGTGTTCAACCTAATAGCCAAAGGGTATCACTTGAACTCCAAACTATCTTTATTCATGGATAACACGGTACAATACTCTATTACTTGAAACATATAGCTAGGGCAGAACAGAAGAGGTACGCGGGAATGTGAAGAGGACCAAAAACTAGCCATGTGTAACTATATTATTGTTACAGTTGTTGCAATTCTGCAACCATCTCTCTACTGATCAGGAACTTTAAGTCACTACATAACAATGCATTCTGTTTCAATATTTTTATTACGTTTTTCAATGTTTCTTAACAAATTTGCAAAAGCAACAGAATCAACAATGGTGCATCACCAGTCTTAGGTGTATGGTCATCATAGAGAAAAAAGAAGTGTAGAGACTAACATATAGTGATGATCCAAAAAATAATAATAACAAACCAAACAGACCTAAATAGGTCTACTCAAAAACCATAGGGTCAAAATCCTACCTACCACTTTAAACACATGAAAAGGAAACAACTTGTCTCAAGGGAGGCCAAGGGTACAGGTAAAGACGACCTTCTGCTGCCGTGTCCAAGCGGGACCCAGGGGTCCCCTCTGCACAATGCAATGCGAGGAGATGTAGCAGGGGTAGTCAGAGACTACTAACAAAACGAGTAACATAAAACATAATTCCCAGGTGGGGGGATATCTGGCACGTAATATGCAACAACAAAGGTAGGCTAAGAGAAGCCAACCGGAGAAGTAGTAGAGGGGAAAAGGAGTAAGAATAAAGAAAGTAGAGAGAAGATAGGATAAGGATTGGATGGAGGGAAGGGGATGGTCGAATGAGTCATGTGTGGGTGAAAGTGGCGGATCCAAGGATTCCTTATCTTATAATTTGTCTTGTTTGGTTGGCAATTCGAAAGAATTTGTCTTTAGATATCCCAACAGAATCGTCATCTTATTATATCACTGCATTGTATAAGAATGCATTGTCATGACAAATTCTTATCCATAACAATAAATTCTTATAAAATGCAGTAATATAACTAGATGATGATTCTATTGTGATATCTAAAGACAAATTTTTCCAAAAGGCCAACCAAACAAGATAAAAAAGGAATTGTTTACATCATTTAGTTTAGCGTGTAGAGTATGCAGGTTTGCATAAGCCTTTCAATAGGTGAGTATTATATAGTGTCTAAAGGTACCCATACATGTAAAGATGGGCACAGGATGAATGACCCGTTTGATCCCAGCATGGTGACGTGGGACTGAGCACCCGTTGATTAGATGGGAATCAAGGAGCTGTAGATTGAGCAGAATTTATGTACATGTCCGATATCTGTTGACCGACCTGCCTTTGAGCGGGATCAGCAGGGGTGGGCGCGTCAGATGGCCATGTGATTGTTCGCCAGGAGCATGCAAGACATGGCATCAGCACTCAAACAGGTCATCGTGCATGGCCACCTTTATACTTTCACACAGTGGCATAGTAACTTTCTTCATCACGGCCTACTAAATGGATTTCAATGACACCTGCTCATCAAGAACATTTAACATTACTTAAACCAAGATGACCCCAATCTGTATTGTAACCTTGAACCTTAGTTTAAAATTTAGACCTGACTAGGGGAAACTTTCAGTTAGCAACAAAATGCTCATTTTTCCACTGCTTCCAAGTAGCAATTTTTTTTTTTTTAACTTTTTTTAACTTTATTTATCAATTTTTATATTTCACACAAAACAATTACATTGATCAATCAAGGCTGGGTTGCAAAACAATACAATACAACATCGGCATGGTTTGAGGAATCTGCATGGTTCGAGGAATGTTCAAAGAAGTTCTTGTGTACGATGATCCTGCCAGAGCGGATCTGTATGAAAGGCCCTGTTGGCCTTCTGGCAATTGTGACATAAACCACCCCATTCCTAATCCACAGCCTTGCAAAGGCATCAAGCCTTGGACATTGCATAAAGAAAAAACGAAAAAACACATTAAACAATGAACCAACATTCTAACTCACAACTAACCAACTGTCATGTCGTTGTGTCTGCCTCCACCACCTAATCGTGGTGATTCAGTCCTAACACCAGTGCCACAGTTTTTTATTACTTTTATGAACATACATGAGCTTTCTTATTAAAGAAATTCAAAGAGCAGTGTAACCACACCGAACACCTTCTTTGTTAATCGGCTACAGAAGGTTAAAAGAGAGAATTTAAAATTCTTGCCTGTTTTACACTGCAAATACTTCCAGATATTGACCTGAAGGAAAAAACATAAGTCACTTTTGTAGTCTGCAGCTCCTGGTCACCTCTAATGAAATAAAATGATATGATACGGTCTAGGTCAATACTTTAGAGAACAAATCTTGCTACTGAAAAAGCTTATATAAAGATTTCCCAATTTCCCCGCAAGTGTTGAAACCTTTCCGGTCATTTCCATTTAGCTGAAATATGTAGGTAGATGCAGTGTTGTTCTGATTAATGCTCTTCCTATGCTGGACTGCTGTGCTCATATAAAGCTCTCAAGGGGGTGGTAGGAATAAAATAATGTTCAAACTCTACATCTTGGGGTTTATAAGCCTTCAGGATCTTTTATACAGAGACAGCAATTTATAGCTATTTAACCTATACTCGTTACATCCCTGTGGGATTTACTTGCATGTAATGAAAGACTACACACATGAATCTACTTGTGGGTTCATGTTATACAGATTAGCGGTACATCTTATAAATATTACAATAGCCTCGAAATGAAAGTTTAATTTTACCTGAATTACATATATATATATATATATATATATTAACCTTCCTAGAGCACTGCCTGTAAAAAACAGTGCGGTACAGCGTCGCAGCAGTACCTACAATTCCTGGCCTCCCCCCGCCCACATTGCTGGCATCATCAATGAAGTCTGCTGTGTGGGCTGGAAAGCTGCCTCCCCTCCATTAACATGGAGGTCTATGGTGCCGCAACCCTGCCCCCTTCTGCTTCACCGTGACGCGATCTGGGCGGTGACAAAACCCCAGAAATTTAGACAATCGCTGCAGCTTTCCGCGGGTGTATTGGGTGCTCCTGGTGCCCGGTGAGCTAGTGGTTGTGATGAACCCAAACCCCGAACTTACTGGGTTTGTCTCAACTGCTAGAGCAGTTAAAACACAATGAGTTCATTATTTTCTCTTGCTTTTTCTATATGGTAATACAAATGTATTTCTTTTCCCTCCCCAGATGAAGGAAAATAATATGCATGCATAAATACATACACTATGTCACAAAAGTAAATACACCCGTTGTAGGGGTTTTGCTCAAACAGCTTCTGCGAATGAAGGATATCCACAAGGAAAAGGATTCTTTCTAGAGCTCCTGCCCATGTTTATTAGAGCATACCAGGCTCAAACAGAAGAAGGTACCCTCGCAGGGGTCATCAGCGGTAACATAGAATGTTCATAAATTATATTAATAGCCTCCTGGCTTCTAAACCAAAGCAAAAGCTGTCTCTGGGCTTCTGAGCCTCTGGAAACACTGGACCAGGAATTGGGAATCCACCCCACCCTGCTCTTGCAGATTCCCAGTAAAATCAGCCCCAGAACACAATGCAGAAAAACACCATAAGAACATGAAAGTTCCCTGCTAACATAACACTGCTGGTTTTACCTCAAAATGGAAATCTGAGATACCGTGGTCCATTGTACCTACCATCCAGCACTCTGCCCAGTGACACTGTGTTACACCGTACATTGTGTTAATTCATTTATACTATCTTTTGTGTGGCCATTTCAATCGTCTTCCGCTCCTCCATGACAGCATCACAGAGGAGGGGAATGTTAGAGACCTTGCTCTCCTCCAACTTCCATTTTTAGGATGCCTAAAAAATGTTCAATAGGGTTTAATAGGGTTTAAGTAAACCACCCGGGCGGGCATTGTAAATCTGCTGCCGCCCCACCCCCAATCAAGTGCATGACGCGCCAGTATAGACTGGCACATCATCTCCTATAGGGGATTACAGGGGGGCGTCTGCACTGCGTGGTTTTCCCCGTGGTCTACGCGCGGGAAAACCATGCAGTTTTCTGTAGTGTAGACGCAGCGTTAGTACTAGTAACAAAGCCATTTTAAGCAGAAGGTATTTACATATACAGATATAGCTAAGCAAAATAAGAAGTCCTGAATAATGTATTCTTTATACAAAGTTTAATTAAAAATATACCTTTAAAAAGATGGGATTTTATAAAGCCCGTCGGTCCAGATGATCTGGCCCTTGATTATGATGACTTGGACCCAAATATGGGAAACCACTAAGTCTTGCTCTTGCAACACTATAGCCCAGGAAGCAAACGTTAAAGTGTTACCTCGTTGGTACATGGTCCCTACTAGACTATCCAAATTTGTCCCTGGCCTTCCAAACGTGTGCTTCAGGATGTGCGGAGGAGGCCTTGTTTCTCCATATAAGGTGGGAGTGCACCAGAGCACAAGTGCTATGGACACAGACTTACCGCCATGCTTGCCTCCTGCTGGGGAACCCACTAAAACCCGATCATGGTGAGGCCCTACTTAATAAGAAGACATATAGGATTTCCTGGTCACAATTTGCTCTGTTGCTATTACTTTCTACAGCCATGAAACAGACCATCACTAGAGCCTGGCCCCTCTCTGCACTTCCAGAAGGTTAAAGCCTGCATGCTAGATGCAATGATATTTGAAAAACTTTCTGCCAAGCTAGCAGCTAGGCCCTCTAGCCAAATTTGACCGGGTATGGTCACCCTGGGTGTCTTACTTCCTCCCGCCATCTTTCAATTGTACACTACTTCACCTGTAAGATGTAATACCCCACCTCCCTCTCCCCAGTCCCCCTCGCCCCTGCCTTTCGACAACTCGAACCCCTTTCATCTCTTTGTCCTGTCTTTGTCACCAGTTAATGTGTTCTTGTGTTTTTGTTGTGTATTCATTCAGAGTTTTTTTTTTTTTTTTTTTTTATTGGTTTTTCTCTTTATTACTATTTTGGTGCCCTTAGTCATTTCTTTAAGGCAGGCTCCATGTTTGAATTTGGCTGTGGATTGAAGCCTAGCCTACTAGGGTACTGATCTGAGTCTACAGTTAGTGAGCCCTCCCTGCGCGAGGGACATTACTCATTATTATCCCTCCCTTTTCCCTCATGTGCATTAGTATCTTATGTATTCTCTTGGAAGGGCACTTTTTTTTATTGTTTTCGTGCAGCCTGATATTGACTTGTATTGTGTTGATTTCGATTAATTTGCTGCTTTTGTTACCTTTTTTACCTTTTTAAAACTAACAAAAATTTATTGAATTTAAAAAGATAGGATTTTTGTACAGAAGATATACAGAAAGATCGACAAAGGAAACAAATTGAGAAGCCCTCACATACAGAAGGTAAAGGATTCTCCTAGGGCTAATGAGGCTGAAAATAGGGAGCACTGAAGCAAAGCTAACTCAAACATCAGCAAAGTTATCTGAGATTTAGGTATGATCACTTGGAAAAACAATTACACACAAATGACTTCTGTTAGTAGTGCTGGGACTTCAATCCATAAAAATAAAAAAAGCAAAAAATAGCTTTATGCATAAACTGTTGATATAAAATCTTAATTGCATAAGCACTTAGGTTCCATTTGTTTCAAAGTTAGATGAGAACATAAACAAGGGAAAATAAAAAAAGTGCCACAATACATTATTATGCCAACATCATTTTCATTAAGTAGATGCATTTTGTCACAACTACTAGTGTTGAGCTCGAATATTCGAATTGTGAATTGTGAATATATTCGGCGAATATTGGCTATTCGGGAATTCGCGAATTTCGCAAATATATATTCGCAATTTTGAATATTCGCCATTGGGATGCTTATGGACATGGATTGTGAATATATATTCGCAAAGCGAAAATAAATAGCACATGTGACTATTCATTTTGAAGATAATTGTGTGATTATAATTGTGAATATTCGCAATCGAATATAGTAGAATTATTACCAAAATATTGCAAATTCTATTTATTGCCTATGACGCTCATCACTAACAACTTCCAGTTGGCAGAGGAAGACCGGCAGTAACCCAATTGCTACATTGATGAACTTGTATGTAGAGGACAGATTGGCTTTTTTAAAAAGCACACCACATGCGCAACGTCCAAGAGGTTTAGCAATTTCTAGAACACCACTAAGTGAAACTAAATACATCCAGCTTCTAATAATTGTGCCCCAAAACACCAACACAAGCATGGCCAATGCGGTTTACATCTAATCCATTTAAAGTAACTTAAAATGAGATGTTCATGCTTTCACTGTTCAACAACGAATAAAAAAAATTAGTCACCCATGTGAAATAGTCCTACATGGATAACGGAGTCATACAGTACTTGTAATACATACTCTTTAATGAAGGTTTTCATAAGTAAGAACATATTTACTTACTTTGATGAATAGAGTAGCCATGGAGTGGAGGAAAGCTATGTGCTACTCAGGCATGTTTATTTCCCCTACATGGACAAACATAGGTTTGCTCTGAGGTTTTAGGATTTGTGAAGAGGGGGATTAGCTGCTGACGATTTTCTGCCTGGGAGAGATATCCCACACACCACTTCGGCTGCCTAGGCGCAACGTTATGCAGTGGGAGGAGAGCACTGGTAACAAGCTTCTCTCCAGCTGTCAGAAGAAGATTTGTTTTCTACAATCAAGGATGTCAGAAAAATTGGCTGAGCTGCAGATGATGAAATGCTGAGTGACCTCCCAGGTGGTAGGTCCGCTTTAAGGTAGGAATACACGTATATATTTTTGCACAATCGACGATAGATTCGATCAGGATGTTTGATATTTTGATCAAATATCGTTTGTGCCTATATCGAATGTATACACTGTATTTTCGTTCGACTGAATGAAATTTTGTTAGACTGTACTGGAACGAAATTTTGTTCCATTTTTGAACAAGAAATTATCGAATAAAAGGATGGTACATTCGATTAACATTTGTTTTTTACAAGATAGAAGAAAATTTACCAACATGTCCGATCAGCTTTTGATAGATTTGTTGTTCGATATCGTTGAATTTTTTTACTGTTGGTCGAATGAAACCTTTGTTCAGTTTTAGATTTTAAAAATCTATCTTTTTGAATCTATCGAACGAAAAAAATTTGACCCATGTATTCCCACCTTTACAGCAAAGAAGTGCAGTACATTTATCATGTCATTCGTATTCTGTTTCTTTTATAACGCTTCTTTTTTTATACTCCTTTTATACCTCCTTTGCTTTCCAATGAGAACTATCTGCGAACCTAAATGTATGCAGTGTTACTTCTTCCTAAACCTCTATGATGATGTGGCTCATAAAGCAGCTGCCAATCACTTTTATTTCAGAAAGCGGAATTTATTTTACCCAGAAACGAGACAGAACACTGACTTTAAAGCCTGTAATTTAATTATAAACTGTGCACTCGGCTACAGTAAATAGATATGTTCCACTGAACCTCACAAAAAAGATTTACTTACAGTTTGTTTTCTTTTTTTTCTTTTTTTTTTTTATATTTACAGTTTGTTTTCAAAGATCAAAGAGTAATAAATTCAGATGACTTTTCCAGGATAACAATATATAAAAGTCAATAAATGATGTGATAAATCTTCTGTTCTCCTTTTTCTGCTGAAATAATCCAGTCCATCCCCCTCTAGATACCTACTGCACTCTAATGGCTCTGACTACGTCCTGAACAAGCCCCTGTTGGGCCGTAACATGTTTGCTGTTGTATCGACAATGCGAAAAACTCATTGGATCCTGTGCTGTAAAATTTGTTATCAATTCAATCATGAGTCAAATGTATTACTATTTAGTATTTTTTTTTCTATGGAATATAGTGTTTACCTTTAATTGCTAGACTCAATCTATATTGAATATATACTGAATAGCTGGATCTGTCAACGCAAATTTCCTCTATGAGGGTATTTTCTAGTCTTTGTTGAAGTTTATTGAACTTAACTAAAATCATTTTAAAAACTGAATGTGCTAGAGGAATACATTTACATCTCATGCAATTTTATTGAAGACACAAAGACACAATATTCAGGGGCTTTGCAATTAAAGCGGTCCTTATTATTTCCAATCTCTGCAGTATCGGCTGAGCTGCAGCCAACACTGCAGAGATTGGAAATAAAAAAACTATTTCTGACAGCAGGAGGGGTGTCTTTTTAGAAACCGCCCCTTCAGGTAGCCATACACGGGACGATTCCGCACACGATTCCTGGCCGATCGATCACCGGGCATCGCTCTTTCCCTCTGGCATCGCCGGAATTGATCGGATGGGTGATCGATCGTCCATGGAATCGACACATGTATGGCAAGCTTTCCACTACGATACATATCCCCTCGGCAAGATGCAAGGATATCAGGGATATCGCTCCCAAATGCCCTTGTGGTTGTATCTTGCAAGATTGTGACATCAGCATCACATCTGTGAGACTTTGTGATGGGTGAGAGGGGAGAGAGAAACCTCTCTTCACCCAGCCGAAGCTGACTGCTCCCCCTTCCCCCACACTGGAGCTCTCTGCAGAGGAGTGAGCCTCTGTCTGTTTAGGAGTGGGGGGGGGGGGGCAGGTTGGTGTCAGCTGCCAGCTTCCCTGAGAAGAATGGCTCTGTAAGTGGCTTCGTTTTGCCATTAATTAAGATGTTGCCACCACAGTGAAAACGTGAAGAGGGTACGTATGTTTTCTTTTCTTTTGTGTAGCAGTTTTTCAGGATCTGAACTGCTGACAGGTAAGTAATGTGTCTGTTTCATGTATGTGCTTCGTGTTAGTGTAAAACTGCTTTAACTCACACATTCACATAGTAGACATAGTAGACATTTCAAGAACAAAAGCACATTTGCTGTGCATTTCCTACACTATGCTTATACTTGAGACATTTTCAGGTTTGGTAAAAATAGGTACCTTGGCTTATATTCAGGTCAGTTTATACTTGAATATATATGCTAGTCTGCATTACAGCCTTGTGCCCACTGTATACTCCCTCATAGTCTTCCAATAGGCACAGACATACAAGCCCGTTTGATGTGACCATACATCTTTATACATTAGAAAAGACAGTTTGGTTCATTGTCTACTGGTTGCTTTCTAATTTTTGGAAGCAGGATACGAGTTATTAAATTGCACTTTGGTATTACACTATGCTTGTACATAGTCACCATGTTGTGGAAGTAGAAACAGATAACCTTGAGTATCGCATTACAGACCAGACCCTTTTGTAAAAAAATATTTATCCTATTCTTCTAAAAAAACAAAACCAGACATGTAGCATTTAATAAAACTGCAGGGGGAAGCGCAGGCAGCAAAAACCTACCATTCTGGGTTAAGTTGCTTCAGGAGCTAAAGTAAAAAATTCACAATGCCTTAAACATAAGCTTTAATTTTGCTGGAAAGAAACAGTATTTGCAAACACTGGGTGGCTTGAATTTATTATAGAGTCTTCATACAGTCTTGTTCTTTTCATTCCAGTTTTTTGAGTAAAGCAGTATGGGCACACAACCCCAGCTGTGCCCCCTGCAGACTCAGTATAAATACAAAGTCACATTGGCAATCTTTAGCTTTCCTTTTAAGATCTCTACCACTGTGTCTAAAGCACAGTCCCAGCAGCTCTTCGTCTGTCACCAGAGATAATGTCTAACCTGCTCTTTCCTTTAGATTTTTTAACCAGTGAATCCTTTATATGTGGTTCGGTGCTTTCAATTATCTAGCAAACTATAAAAAGTTCATTTTACCACATTTTTCGATAGGCTTCAGGACCATTGAACTATTATAAAAAGGAATTACAAAGAGTAGAATCCCAACAACCACAAAATATTAAATATTTTCCAAATAAACTGTACACACGTTGCTGGTATCAATTACAATCAGAAACAAACACCAAAATGTTTTAATTATTTTTGCAAATGAGTTTGCAAAGTGATCTTTGGAAGTAAACTCACTCCCCACAAATGTAGCTTTTTAATCACCTAAACACAAAAAAACTAAACTCGCAGAAAGACTAATTCACATATAGAGTGAATATACAGCAGGTTCACAGATAGTCTTCAGATTGCAGGTCTGCACAATGCAGGACATATCAACGTTTGCTTATATGTTCTATCTCTGAAGAGACTACAGGTTGTGCAGGGCTGAAACATACTGTATATTGTTGTTTGCTAGGAGTAGAGACACAGATACTTACTTATAGAGACTTACTTTACACTGGTAGCTTATTCTGCTTTTAACATATTTACTCGGGAGAAGTGTTAAGCTCATATTTGCAAATTTCGCGAACATGGCTGCGGATATTCGCTTGAATATTTGTGATATTGTGCATCAGGAAGTTTTATGGCCATGCATTGTGATTATATATTCGCAATGCGAAAATAAAAATAAAAATATATATATATGATGTTGAAGGCAATGGCAATGTGAATGCATTGCGAATATCGAAACGTATGTAAGTAGAATTATTTGCGAAATATTGCAAATGCGAATAATGCCTGTGCAGCTCATCACTACTCAGGAGCAGTGCCTGCTGTGACAGGAGACAGGAGAGTCTACCCTCCTACCGATTGAATATGTAAATAACATGTTCTAGGGTGAACTACAAGTGTGAGTTAGTTTTTATTAGTAAGTTAGTGTACTCCAGCTCTCCACACCCTGCTGGAATATGCTGTACCTCTCCCCCAACTGCCCTGGGGAGTTTAACAAACACCCAGTGTTCAATCTCACATTCCCTCTATATGATGCATCGACTGGGGTAAAAAAAGTGCATCTTATCAAGCAAAACATAAGGTATTGTGAGGGATTAGCTGTAGAGCGGCAAGGTGCCGTACACCCCTGGATGGGTCCAAACAAGATTTGCAGGTGAAAACACACAGGTGGTTTATTTGTGCAAGTCCATATACAATATGTACATCAGAGAAGGTAAAAAAATCCAAAATAACAGTAGTCCTTAGAAACAGAGGCTTTGTAGCACTACACATAGAGTTCTTGTTGGCCGCACAGGTACAAACTGCTCCCCGGTCACACACAGTACTGGTTCCAGGGTGGAGCATCTGACTGAGCAGGTGAGGGGGTTTAACAGAGCTGTAACAAGATCTGAGAAAACAGGGCACAGCTGTAATTACCCTGAACCAGTCCCAGCAATTCCAGCTCCCTCTGGTGGTCAAATAGGAAAGTATTCGTCATACTGCCGGTATCTGGGACACAGATACCTCATATACTGGATACCACCCGAGGACTTTACAGGCTTCCTGTCACAGTATATATAACAGCTACGGTTTGGATTACCTAATCATAAAGAAATCATAAAACATAACAAACAAAATAAATATATGTATTACTAAAAGAATTATATTTTGAAATAGCTTTTGAGAGATGGTTCTAAAGATGAGAGATCTCTCAGCCTAGGGGGGAAGTTAAATGGTCAATGTATAGAGGCCAGTGCCAGGCATACATGGCTTTATTGATTTATGTATATAGCCATATCATCTGTACAAAGCAACTATGTGTTTTTCAATCAATGTACCAATTGCTTGGTCAACAATGCATTAAATTGTTTTCATCAACATTTCTAATTGCAATATCAATTGAGACACACAAAGTGGTAATAGTTAACTGAAAAAAATCAAATTTCACCCATATCAAATATTGATTCTACCCAATAACCAATCCCAAATATAATTGTTTTGGTTGATTTAACATTTTTGTCAAATCAATCAACAAAATAAAAGAACATCTCTCACACAGCTCGACTTTCCAGATTGAGGAAGCCCAACCACGGCGATGACGTGAGTGGGCAAGCGGGCCCGATACCGAGCCGCAACATTTCTGTGGCTGCGAACCCATCCGATACCCTCAGTCCCCATTCAAAGTAACAGAAATCGAACAGTGTTTTTTAACATGTTGGAACCCTGTCCGACTGAGCTCCTTCGTGCGGGATCAATTGATTCCGCTCGAAGGAAGGCTGGATGGCTCAAATTTTTTATAGATTCAAGCACAATCAAGCTTCATGAATGCGCATAGTGCTCAATTGTGCTTGTGGCCGCATCGGTCATCTGACAGCTCGGGAGAAGGTGCAACCACTATTTCTCCCCGATTTTGGTCTGAAAATATAGAAATTCCCATTTTATGTTTGTTACCAGGGACAGAAAGTTATAGGAACTTCAATTATTTTCCATACATAGATTGAGAGGTAAGAAGGAATTACAGAACAGAAAACATAACATAAAACAAGAAACAATCTTCATTAAGCTAACTGTAAAGCTGGGCATATACGGCTCGATTACTTAATAGAGTATATAGAAGCAGTACATCAGAGAGACACACATGGAAGCAGCCAGCTGGCAGCTTCCAGGTCTGCCTGTCAGCTAAGATCTCCGTGCAGCTCACAGCAGACAAGAAGGGAGAGAAGAGTGAAGAATCCACTGTGCCCCCCTCCCCTTCTTCCTGAAGTGTGCTCTCTAGTCACACCTTTTTTGTGGCTGAAATTAGGTACTGCAGGAATTTTTTTTCCAACTGAGAACATTTCTCATTTTTTCGTTTTTTTCTGCTCTACAAACAGGGTGCGTCTTATTGTCCAATGCGTCTTATAGTCCGAAAAATACGGTACTCCTACAGGGGCTGCAATAGTAATAAAGACCAGGCAGAGATTCTCCTCTGAAATCCTAAAATATAGGAGTCTAATATATTTATGTGGATTTTTGAGGTATAACCAATATCATGCAGTATTTATTATGCAAAGTAAAATTGTCTGCCAGCATTTTAATACCAGGCATTAGTAAAGGTTCTTTCAGAATATTTTAATACGTTTATTAGGCCTACAAAAAAAGTCTTGTTTAAAATACCACCAAAGCTCTCTCCTGATGTTATATCAGAATTATTTAAATTTGTGCTTTGCTCCCACTTCTTTTAAGCAATATGCAGTGAATAAAAGATAACCTGTCACTTCTGTGACAATTTCTGTTTGGCTCTTTATAATTAACATTTTCTTACAACCCTATTTTTCTGCTTTTCCTTACTTCAAGCAAACCAAACCGACCTTTCTCCAAGTACAATGAAGTCCTATTTACCTTCTATGTATAGAGCATTGACATATAGACCACACATTGTAACTGGCCTTGGTGACTGCTCCAGAGCTGACTTTATAATACATGTTGTAAGGTTGGTACTGAGGCCAACCTTGAAGTTGACAGCATTCTTCAAAGTTTAGGAATTGAATCTCTTGGGAAACTTCAGCTAGGTCTACCCTGTTTCCCTGAAAAAAGGCACCCTCACATTTTTGCCTCGTGCTGAAATATAAGGCATCCCCCTGAAAATAAGGCACCCCCGAAGATACGGTCCTGTAATTCTGGATCTGAGGGGGCAATCAAAATGACACAGGAGGATCAGAAGGGGTTACTAAAATGGTAATTTTATTGATTTTGGATTCACTCATCATGAAGAATGCATATATATAATTCACTGTTTAAATAGAGACTACAGATTTAGATCACATAGTCTACAGTAGTGTACAATGGGAAATTTATGTAATATGATGTAAGATTTCACTGAGCATAAAGAATTCCGTTAGGGTTATTAAATCTGAATGTAAAAAATACTATACCAACCTACAATCAATACTTAGATTATAGATAAAGGACATTACTTTTTACAAAACAGCTTTTCATCCCTTTATTACTTCTGTTACTGTCTTCCTGTGGCAGTGCTCTCCTAAACTTGCTGTACAGGGAGCGCACCCTACTGCATATACAAGACCTCCATCTTTGGACTACATGACCCAAGAGCACTTGTGAAAGTTACTTGCTGCTGATAGATGTGTGAAACAGTAGTTCAGGGATGCATACACAGTATACGTGCAGAAAAAAACAACAGACATTTTGGGATGTTTTTGACTCATCCCGGGATACTGATTCACAGTGTAATCACATGCTTACCATCCCTGATATGAACAATCACAAATTAAAGCATGTTTTATATTTAGTTATTATGCAGAATTTCAGCTTCAAGAACTTGATGTAAAAAATAAATCACACATTGTTACGCAATTAAGTTTTTCTTCGAAATACCAAGTCTTGAAATCCCACATTTTTCTAAAATCTAAAATCCCACTTTTTTTATATGGCTTTTGCCTATTGTTGTGTGTTTACTGATGTAGATATCACACATGCTGATGAAGATACTAATATCTATGTATAGATATACATCAAGCTTTAAGATAAGGGCCCCCGAGTTAAGCAGGCCATACACTCTGAGATAAAAATTAGGATCCATTAAAACCGACCAATGAATGCATTTTATCGTCCTGAAATCCGCACATGTCCACATGGTACAACCGATATATTACGATCGTAATTGCCGTTTTTTTACGATCGTAATTTATTGGACATGTTCAAAAATTTTATCAACATCGGGAAACTTCATACTGTTTTCATAGTGTTTACTGACCAATTACTGCCGAGGCTTCCCCTTTAAAAAAAAAATACATCACAATGGCCGATATAAACGGCGATGAATTTCAATGACATCCTCGTAAAAAAAAAATTACGATCCTAAATTGGATTTTCAATGTGGTAGCTTTTTTGCCAAATATTACGATCCAAACCGATACCGCCGTCGGGATACATTGGTCTGTTTTAATGGATCCTAATTTTAATCTCAGAGTGTATGGCTAGCAAAGCTATGAACACACGGCTAAATTTAAGCATACAATCGATGTAAGATTAGATGAAGAACCTCGATTTTGGTATTTTATCGATTGTACCATGTGCGCTATAGGGTCATACAATCGTAGTACAATATCCATGTAGAAAACTTTGATTATTGTCTAAAGTCGTCGATGCCATTGATGCCCTACAAACAGTAAACTATCACTTCATCGAATACAATTGTACGATGAAAATGAAAAAGTAGTACGATCATGGTACAATTCGACGATAATTTTCCAGCTAGTCCGATCACTTTTCATCGAACTAAATCGTAAAGCTCTTCATCGAACTAAAATTGTCGATTGTACCATGTGTCCGCGCTACGATTTTGGTACAATTGATGTAAATTTTCATTGATTAAATCGATTGTACGCATAAATTGAGCCGTATGTTCCTAGCTTTACACAGTCTGCTCTTTATTTAGGAGGTATGATGGTATGCAATATTGGTCTACCCATGTGGGCTGCCATAGATTTTCAATCAATCAACCAAAAACTTCAAAATCTATGGCAGCCCACATGGTTAGATCAACCTAAAACAATAAAAATTGGGAAAAATTTTTATTGAAAAATGATTGGGCATGCTGAACAATTTTAATTGGTTGTATTGAAATTTATTACACTTTCAGTCGATCCCAAAAAATTTATCAAATATCCGTTACTACAGTTGGCAAACATTACAATCAATCCCCAATTTCCCTGACCCCCCAAAAATAATCCTTTTAAGTTGATTGAACAGAAAATCTAGACATGCATGGGGGTGCTTAAATATAACTGAAATAAAACTGGTTCACACTTGTTGTTATATGCATTGGCCAACGCATGTTAACCATATCATATGATGCAAAAGTGCACAGTATATCCTATGGGGGATGTTAAATATGGGCAATGTTTTATTTATATCAAATCTGGAATATCTACAATAAAAAATAATATAATAAGCAAAGCAAATAGACTATTATCTAT
This sequence comes from Ptychadena robeensis, assembly GCA_036250615.1. Lineage (NCBI taxonomy): Eukaryota > Metazoa > Chordata > Amphibia > Anura > Ptychadenidae > Ptychadena > Ptychadena robeensis. The sequence continues at coordinate 151,676,697 of CM070034.1, forward strand.
TCCCTGCCATCCAGATGTATTATGAGTAACCCAGAACCTCTTGCTCGTCTACAGCACACACACTGCGTCCACCAAAGATAAACATATTTTGTTTGTTCACAAAAGAGAAACAAACAAGAGATATGAAGGTTTACAGCTAGGGACTTGCAGAGATCAATACGAGATTAAGTGACTTTTTTTATTCTGCTGTTAGTTTCCTAGTTATGGATTGTTTTTATGGTTGTGCATTCCGCATTATGCAGGATGAAAGCGCAAAAAATCTGCCATGTGGTGAGCCAAGTAAATAACTAGCAGCTGCATGCATAATGAGAAAATGACACGTAGGTGGAGGATGTTTAATTATACCCATTCTGGCAAATTATCCCTTCTGTGGAGTGCCACACATCAATTGAAGAGACGTCTACTATAGGGCTATGCGTACATTTACCATTTGACTATACACATTCTTTAATGTTGTGCTGCCACCTAAGTGGGTGCAATCAGCAGGAAGCTATGACTATAATATCACCCCTTATATATGCTAGAAATCAAGTGGGAAATCATATGATGCAACACAATAACCATGACATTCAGAGAATTTGAACACTACATTAACATTGAGCTGCATTGTAATCAAGCATGAAAACTCAACACTGACATGGATGACAGTAACTCCCTACTCTATTACTTTAGTGATTATACTTGTATTTACTGGTCAGGCTATACTAGTTAGTCTACCCAAGGCCGCCGTCAGGGTGTGACAGAGGGCACTGGGCCCAAGCAGCTAAGGTGGCCCGGCGGTCAGCATCTAGGCGATCGGCATGGCAACCGGGTTCCCCAGACTACTGGTAGCCTGTGCTCACTGTGTCACAGTCTGCATGAAGGGAGAGGAAGGTGGTGTATGGTGTTTCTAGCACTGACCAGACCCCCCCCCCACCCCAGCTTCTGAGGGAAAGGGGGGGGGGGGTTTTAGGGGGTGGACCAACTTTTGTGCGGGGGGGAATTTCGTAGCCAGAGGATTTCTAATTGTAACACAATTCGTCATTACTACTGGTAAAATGCTTAGGAGAGAGGATAGCTGGACCAAGACCCATGAAAAATTCTTTAATACACCTATGAGTTGGATTTTTATTTAAAGTGTGGGCTAATCGTTTTTTTTTTACTTCAAGGGATCTATGGTCACCTTGACTGTGAAGCTCCACACTCCTACTGAAGTCCAGATACCAGCATATTTGCTTATACTAAGACAACACATTATAAGGTTAAATCATCACCACTTCATAGTGTGTATGTAAGGGACCTATATAATGTAATCAGGACGAATCACCTTTGGTACATAAACTAACAATACTTGTCAGAAGCCATTGGTGCATGCACTGAAAGCCCCAATATGTATTTAGGAGTGTCTGCTTTTCCCAACTAACAGTCATGATAGTCATACCCATAATAGTCTGTTAAGAACAGATTGATATTCTATATATTGGTTTTGTTTTGGATAAAATGTGGACTGGTTAAGACCCCTGTCGCTTTATGCCATCGCAGAGATTTTCCTTCACATCCAGTACCAGAGACACAGCAAGAAGTAAAAGGGAGTTTCTAAAGCTGGGAATAGACAGATTTACCGTCTATTCCTTATGCAATTCTTTGCACTAGGAGCGGCATGACGTCATTACGCCCGCCCTCTAGTGCCCAGAATCGGCCAGCACTCTTCATCTGCAGCTCATTAGTTCGGCTGGGGCAGCCGTCCCCAGCCTTAACGAATGGGATCGGGTTAAAATTTACCGACCTGGTGGATCTCTGTGCGATCTGACAGGACGGCTGATTTCAGCCCAATGCTCGTCAGTTGCAGCCTCCAATTCCTGCACGACCCGATCCCTAAGGGATGCGGGAGTGCGCAGGGCATTGGATCGGGGATTGGATCGTGCAGGAATTGGTACGTGTTTGCCCAGCTTAATGGAGGGAAAATAATACATTTTTCTGGGTAGAAAGATCTTTTCATCTCCTGTTCCCATTTAGCTTTCCTCTCCTATGGAACACAGACAAAAAAACAGACATGGTCTTAAATATAATTGTCTTAGTTCATTAACATTTTTATTACTTTACACTCCAGACTAAATTTGAAGGTAAGGGGAATCAGAGGGATTGAAAAATTTCGATCTCATTCAATCTGATCAGTTGGAGTATTTGGAAAATTACTTCTGAAATGATTAAATTGGATCTTTTACTTTTTCCAATAAGCAAATTACTTGTGATTAAATTACTGTTTGTGCTTTGATTGGGAAAACTCTTCCAGCGCCTTCAGTTCTCTGAGTACTAATGTGCTGAACAATAAGAGCCTGAGGTGTGGAAGAAGAAAAATTGCTATTATGAATTAGTCCCTTATAAGTCCAAATGGTTAATCCTGTGTGCAAATTGCTGAGGCGCACAGAATCTCTACTCATCTGCCATAGCAGACATAAGGTAGCCATACATGCAACATTTTTGCGTTTGATTCCCGGAACGATCAACTGAAATGATCATTCATTCCGGGCGATTGTTCGGGAATCGATTCTTGCTCACTTTGAGCAATCAACCAAAAAAAGATCTAAATCAAACAAAAAGACATTCGAGCTGTGATCGGACATGTTGCTATTTTTTGGGTCGATCGCTCTTATTTTGGATGAAGACCATTGATCGGTTAGGGCAAAAATTGGTTCACAACGTGTATGGCTAGCTATAGAAGGAGTTACATATTTCTATCATATAATTTAGGCCTCCAATTGCAACTTGCATCATCCCACCAATTATGCAATAAATGTTCTACACATGACAATGTCTAGGCAAATTGGTACTTCACACAAGAAACGCATTCTAAGATGGAAAGAAGAAACACTGGGGTGCTTTGTAAAGCATTGGAAAGACTTAGGGCCCGTTCACACTAAATGTGTTTGTGCAGAGTTGCTTGCATTAGCGCAAGATAAATGATTTCCATTGGAAACCTAGCCCTGTGTTGTATTATGCATCAACATAAATGCCCTGCAGCATGAATTGTGCCACAACACTTAGCGTCTCCTATATATTTGTATGGCAGATTTAGCACAGCGGAATGTGTAGCACGTGGTTTCTTTACCGGCAGCGGGTATTGCAAAAGTGCTGCCCATAAAAACTGTGGCCACTGCCAGCTAGTGTAAAGGGGCCCTTTAAGAAGTGTTATGCACATATTGTGCTGTGGAAATCTTATTGACGTCTACATATTTCCAGATTTATTGGAATTCATTTCTAAGTTATCCCAGTAGCCATTTCATCTATGGAAGTCATCAAAAGCTCAGCGACTCTTTTTTTTTTAGCTCAGCTACTCTTTTTTTGTGAGGGTGATAGCAACTTGAAATTTGTTATTTTAGATTTTAATACAATTGCCACAAATATTAAAGAGCCAATTATCAGAATAATAATAAGCACAAAGTATAATGCAAAGGAGATCAGTAATTGACCAGAAGCATAAAATATATAGGGGTTTTTATATGTATATATATGATAATAGTAATTCATAATCCAAGAACAATAAATATGTATTTTGTGTTTATTTTCCTGAGAATAGTATCTACCGTGCTGATTATTATTATATACTTAATCATTATTCGCTACTGACAAAACATATTACTAAAAAACTTATAACATATCATAGTAAAGTCTGCCATCTTGTGGTAGTCTCCAGCATTGCATGTAGCATAGTAAAACCATACTGACTGGGATATGAGTTACGTAAAAATAATAATTTATAATATACAGTAAACAATAGTAACCCCATTGGCAATGTTTTATTAAAATGTATCAAATATTTTTTCCTGTTTTTTTGAAAATAAATTTGTTGCACTGCTTTTCCTGGATTAGAAAACAGTTATGCTCATCAGTAAGGACTAATTTATTTTGTGTGTTTATGTCAAGATGTTGTAACATAAAATATAAGGGTCCACACTAAAATGATTCTGCCAGCTAAATTGTTTTTTAATTCTCATTTGTTAACACATTAAAAAATAACCATCAGCATGGATTTTAAACTAATGCTGGCCGTCTCCATCGCTGCTTATGGCCGGCACACAAAGGGTGCCTGGCCGATTGTGGGGCCCCAGAATGCAATGGGAGGCTAACGTGATGACGTCATCACGTTAGCCTCCCGGTGCGATATCGGAGGGCGATATCGCTCCAGCTTGGCATGTGTATGGCCGGCATAAGGCATGTTACTGGGACACCAATAAAACAACATGTCAACAATGTGACAGGTTTTTCTGTATAACTGCCAAACCATTCAATATATTGCCATAATAAAATAAGTGCTCCCAGAAATCTATGCAGCTAACTATGAAAGGTCGGTACCTTTTTATTACTGGTACATATTTCCAGCTTGACTCATGCCCGATAATAGTAATGGTATCTGTGTAAAGCTGGCCATACACCTTTAGATTTCTCTGTCAGATATCCTTTAGATCTACCAACAACTATGTAGTATAGAGCCCTCTGCGATTGAACACAGGTAGACTTGATGGTTTAGAAAGACCCTCATATTACATGGTTTTGAGAAAACAAAAGGAGATCTAAAGGAAATCTGAGAAAATCTAAAGGTGTATGGGGACCCTAATGCATATTTCAGTGCCACATACTTGTATATCTTTTAGGCCAATCACTACAAGTCTATTAACTGTAGACCTTAGTACACTGTATACTCTATAAACTTTATTGTGTCTGCATAGATTGTATACCCTTTCATTCCTTGTCTGCACCAATTTTGCAGTTATTCTCCATTGCCTGTGTTGACTGCATTTATCCTGTACCCGGTTTTAAGTATTTGTTTTTTGTATGTTCAGATCATGTGTCCATTCTCTAGTTCCTGCTTTGGCAATCTTTGCTGTGTTTGCACTGATCTAATACCTGTTCTTCAGATTTCCCTATATGTACCCTCTAGTCTCTTCTGTGAATGTATGCTGTGCATTTTTCAAGACACCCTTGGTCCTCCACTTGCGGCCCACACAAACTGGAAATGCATAGAAACTCACCTGTCTGCCGAGCCCCAACGGACACGTCTTGTCCCAGGATCTTCTAAAATCGGGAAGGGGAGGAGAGGCAAGGGACTTGCTCAGGTGCCGTCTGGGTTGCCGATTGGCTTTCACGTACGGCAATCATCATGCAGACAGGTCCCACTATCCCACCAACAAACAGGGAATAATTGTATAATATATATTGTTGCTCAGAATAGGGGCACATACCCTATGAATCAAAGGTTATGTGCTCCATCGATATCATCAGTGGCATTGATGAGATATATGACACAAAATATGCATTACCATACTACAGTGTTCCCAAATGCTTGAAGTATCATTTAAAACATGTTTTGTTATTTAAAAATTAAAAATAATGTCTTCTAGCTCTGTCTGCTGTCACTATAGATTGATTTAGTGATGCTGAGGGCTGCACTTGTAGCCCTCCATATCAACTTAGTTGCCCACCACTGCTTCACTTCCTCATTCCCTAAGGCACCATCTTAAGTACTGGCACCTGAAGCTACTTCCG
>CM070034.1:151691314-151702428 GCA_036250615.1 Ptychadena robeensis
ACTCCTGCTGATACGCCTGGGGCGGCCCGGTCCGGGGGAGGGGCTGAGGCGCTCCGGCGCCGGCGCCTAGTAGGCCGCGCGCTGCTAGGTGGTGGAGGGGTGTCAGGGATCAACTGGGAGCGCACCCAGTCGTCCCCTCTTTCGGCCGCCTGTCGAGTGAGCTGTTGGATCAGAAGATCCAGCGGAGCTGCCATTGCTGGGAGAGGTGGGAAGAAAGCGAAAAAACTGACTCGCCCTTCCAGCAATGTCTCCTGGATGACGTCCGCCGGCCAAAGAGGAAGTACTTCCTGTCTGGCCGGCATAAATCAACTTCAATGGCGCCGCCCTTCCCTCCCCCAACCCCGCCTACTTACCTCCTCCGACGTCACAGGCCAGTCCTCCTGGGTCAAGGCGCCCTCCTCCTCGCCTGGCATCCCTGCTCCAGGCGCTTCATGCAGCTCTGCCAGGCATGTTCACACATTAAGGAGGAGCATGGTTTGACAGGGCTTCATGATCACAGGCCATTTCTATTTTCTTCCTCTCCTCCCTCAGCACATAAACATGGTATACGTTATTACGTTTTTGTACTTCAGACATTATTTGTAATCAGACATTATCTCCCCACACAACCTATGTGAGCCACCAAGCTTCCACTGTATTATTATTATTAGCATTTATGTATATAGCGCCAGCATATTACGCAGCGCTGTACAATACATTAGTGGAGATACAACACAGTATAACACACAGGTACAGGTAATGACACAGGAGGAGTAGAGGACCCTGCCCGGACGGGCTTACAATCTAAAACTGTATCCTTGTCCATAGTGGAGGATAGCTCTTTCATTGAGAGTGACAGCAAGCTCATTTGAGGTGTCATCCAAGGTAAAATATGAGAACAAATGATATGTATATGGGAATCAGTGGTCATGTGTATTTACATGGATGTCAGAGAAGAACCATCAACCTATCGGTGAAAGATTATGGTGTGAGACCTGTGAGCAGAGAGGATTACAGTGTGGGACATTTGTACAACAGTGCAGGGAGTATGTGGGAGTATGGAGCAGAAATAATAAACTATTTAAAAAAAATAAAATGTAATTCTAGGAACTTTTATTGGACTCCATAGCAATAGTTGATCTCTGTATTCATTCCATAAGGTGGGGAAAGAGGACCACTGAATTCTCAATGAACCCTCTCTCCACTATCTGTAGACCCCCCACAACACCGTCTCCCCTTGTTGGGGTCTTTTCCATGTCAGGTTAAAGTATCCTGCCTGGTTGGGGGCCCGCATGTTTGCTGTCCCCTCTTTCCAGCTTCTGCCAGGCTTGATGTCTAGAAGGGGTTCTGGTATGACCTGATGGCACACTTATTACTTGGCCTGAAAGACGCTATGCCAAACAGGGATCTGCATATGGATTAGGGGGCTACATCATTTTTTTTATTAATAACAATTTTCGTCTTATATGATGCACTAGCACATAAGACGCACCCAGTTATTAGGTAAGGAAAACCAAAAAAAAAAGATTTAATACGTTTTCACATCAATTGGGATAATGCAATGAATTTAATGGATGCAATATCCAATTCATCCAGAAGGTGTCACTAGCAGCAGTACACTCTCAGCCAGTAATAAACATGGCTCTGGATAAACATCCATGTGAACCTAGCTGAGTGATGGCAAACCTTTTAGAGACCCAACTTATTTATCTCAAAGTGCCGGCATGGCAATTTAACCTAAATTACACAACTCAGATACACACACGAACAAACATGTAAACACACACTCTACTTTCCTGTAAGATAGAATAGGAAAGAGTATGGGGCGCTGTGTGCAATCAGAAGAGAGGGGAAAAGAACTGACAGCATTGAGAGCCAATAGGCTGCAGTTCTTTCCTCTGTGCTAGCTGACAGCTCACGCGCCCCTAGGGAGAGCTCCGGGCGCCACCTCTGGCACATGTGCCAGGCTAGCTGAATATCTCACAGCAGTCATCATAGTAACACAGAGTACATACTATGCAGTGTGTAGATCAGTAGAAGACAAAGAGTGTTGTTCAATTTTTATCTATATTTGCCTTGGCCAGTTTAGGGTTTGTCCGGTTTTGGGAATTCTGCTGCTCAATAGTGTTGAGCGAGAATATTTGAAATTTGACGAATATCCGACATACAAGAATTCGCAATATTTCGCGAATGTGTGCTCAGATATTCGCAATGGTGGATATTTGACATATTATGCCTTAACATTGTTTACTGGCATACATAGCATAGGATACGCACAATAGATATGCACAATACACACAGTTCTGGTATGGGCTATAATCACAGAATGAAGAAGAAAAGCTGTAAAGCTGCTTTGCGAATCCTTGCGAATAATTGCGCACAGCTACTTGCATCGTAAGGCAATAGAATACAGTCAAATAGAATTTTATGAATTTCTAATGTTTCTAAATATATTCGTGAAATGACGCAAACTTGAATACACCATATCCCGTTCAACACTACTGCTCAATAGTCTGTATAAACATATATATATATATTGATATAAGGAAAATCATAATTTACTTACTATTCCATTCTGAACGCTAAATCCTAGCTGGTATTTCAAATCAGGTCTCTTGATGAGGACAGTAGTCACAGGGGGGCAACTTACAATGTTCAGTTTTAGTTGTGTTTGATTCTTGAGGCCCTATAAGAAAGAACATAACAACGATTAGTACGCAGGAGACCAATATAAAGCATAGAAAATTGCCAGTAAATACCATGGGAAAGAAGTTACTGCAGAGCATGAGAACCAGTGACTTTAGTAATGCATTGACATGGGAGTAATGCTTGAAGGAAGTCTTGTAGCGGCCGGGGGGGGGGGGGGGGGGGGGGGGGGGGGGGGGGACTGGAGTGAAATGTCTATCCCATTGTCCTTATGTCTTACAAAAATAAATAATGTGCTTTAAATTCAAATTTTGTAACTGAATAACAAACTCACCTTGGACTAAACAGTTGTGATCTGAGTTATGATCTGAGCAATGCAACAGAACATAGTTTCCATTAGTATATAATAGTGATGAGCAGAATAGGCAATATTCGAATTCACAATATTTTTAAATAATTCTACTAATATTCGATTCAATATTTGCGAATATTCGCAATTCGAGCGTACGGCCATGGCTTGCGACAATATATTTTATATTAAAATTATTGATATGTATATTGATTAATATTATAATCGCGTCATGATTACCTTCAAAATGAATAGTCACATGTGGTATTTATTATCACATTGCAAATATAAAATTGCAGTGCATGGCCATAAGCTTCCCAATGCATATTATCTCTTATATTTAAAATTGTGAATATCTGCCGTCATATTCGCACAATTACCGAATTCTCAAATATATAGACAATATTCGTTGAATATATATTCGCAATTCGAATATTCAAGCTCAACACTAGTATATAATATGATGTAATATTCTTGCAGCTACAAACAACATGCACCAACTTCTGGTGTGTATACGTAGGTGTGATCTGAAGTTTTACGTTTAGGATTTGGGCTGAGCTGAGGTTCAAAGTATATAAACTGTGTCTTAAGTCTCCCATACACGCAGAGATCTGCAGGCGATTTTGCAGCTGATCAAAACGCCATGAACGTTTGCAGCGGTCTCCTAGCGATGGATCGTCTGCAAAATGAGCACAACCACCTTGTTCAATTGCCGATCTGACTTGATGTTTTTTTCTGGTCGATTGCATTACTTTGTATGGAAACCAGGGTGCGGTGCACTTCGATCCTCTGAACGATCGGCCACATTGTAATTGGCGGTTCACTGATCGCGGCAGGATCTATGCATGTATGGGGGGCTAAGCTAGGTCAGAAGTGTGTGGATTGGGGCTGATCTGAGGTGTTACGTGTATAAATCAGGAGTGATGTAAGATTTGAAGTGTATAGACTGGGGTTGATCAAGAGATTAGGGATAATATGAGACCTAATGTGTATATATTTAACATCCTACAGGCCATGCATATTGCAAGCACATTTTTAAAGATAGGAATGGGTTAACACTGATAAAAAAAACAGTCTACTTTTCAGTATAAGTAGGTATAAGCAGGCATTGTAGGTGCACTAATTAGTCAATATATGTCTTCTAAGTTGTACTGTCATTAGCAAGTTAACCTGAATTATTATTATCATATAATCATATTTTTAACCAGTGGTTAGTGCAAATACGAAGGCAAAAATGCAACATTATCTAAAGGCCCCCCTATACAATTTCAATTTATTTCCAATCCAGGAATAGAGATGATCAAATGTTTGGCTCGCTGACTTTGTGAACTGATAGCAAAGCCCCTGAACATTGTATCATCACCAAAATTGCATGTAGTGAAGGATTGTGGGAACATTGAAAAAAAGTTTTGCACTGACACATGTCGTTTTTGCAAATTAATTTATGCAAAAACTAACTTTATGTGTTAGAGCAATACTTTTTTTGTAGTAAAAAAAAAAAGTAAAAACTGAAATTTAATGTGCTTATATTGTATATATTTTGACTTCCATTTATAATTAAAACTCTCCATTTCTCTTCCTATAGTCCTGTTAAAAAACAAGAACGCCCTAAGAAAGCATGTCTGTTTGGTAGCATTCTGGGACATATTGATATTCAGTTTAAATTGACATGATACTGGGAGATTCATGAGTTTACAAAATGCAATTTATGGAGAGGAATAAATCAGGACACCCCCACAAACAGAAGTATCACATAAATTGTAAATGATTAGAAAATTGTTACTGAGCAATCTAAAGGACAGCAGATTGCACCTAAGAGGCTGGAAAATGACTTGCTTAAGAAATAATGTGAGTCTGTGAGGGTGTTTAAGAATCACAAAATAATTTGCGCTTGCTGATCTTTTTTGTCCAAAGCATACTGTTGTGTTGATATGGTTGTTTGGACATTTATTGCAATTAATGACTTCAATGTTGTGCTTTTCAGGCATTATTGACCATTAATCCCCTGGGTATATGTCCGTGTCCCCAAACTACTCCTTAAATGCTTCTAAAACCCTGAAGTTTCTACATATTGTAATTAACCCCTAGTGCTAGTAGGCGTAATAAACGATTCCAGAGATTACAGGGCGCCTGAAACATTAACGACGCTGTACAAAAATGTAAATGTGCATGTGGCTTAACTGTAATTCACACTTCACACTCCTTATACTTCTTTAAGTGACAAAAACATTGTATCAAATGGTCAGCAGTTATTGTTATTTGTTGGTTGGAATTGCTTGGCAAGAGCTTTCCACCTTAAAAATATAAATTATTTAATGGAACTACTAGACAATGATATACTGTTTGTGGGAACTAACAAAGCATGGGTTAAATATTAAAACATCATATTTAGTTAATTTTTAAGATGCATTTGTACATAAAACCGCGTATTTGCCAATTCTATTACAGATATAATAATTAGCTTGTTCAGATGACAGTCGTGTCCTTTGAATAAGATCAAAGTACATTCATTGAAGCTTACTTTATGTTCCCAAGTGTTCAGGAGCATTATTTATCTTCTAGATAATACCGGGAACTTTATCAGTGTTCTAATCAACTTTGTACTTTTTGCTTTGTAACAAGGGCAGATAAAGCAAAAGTATGGAAGACTATGATTTATTGCTTTTCCCAATATGGAATACATTTCAACAAACACACTTCTACTTTTGTTATTTGTGTCATTGCAAAGTCATTCATCTTACAAACCAAGCTATTATATATAAAATATCTAAAAAAAATCCAATACTCACAAAAACACACAGAGAGTCATATTAACCCCCCTGCCATTCCTGATGGTTCCAGCTTGTCCAGCTCTGACCTGTCAGAATAGCAGTGGACGAGCTGGGTTCGTCAGGCAGAGATCAGAGCCATAGGAGCGCAAACTCACTGATCCGCGTGGCTCCGATCTAATGAAGAGGCAGCTGCAGGAGAACGGATCACTCCCCCCCATGCTCTCCTATGTAACCTGGCACATCTGCAGCGCCATCTAGTGGTTGCAGTGCTTGTTTACCTGATAAAGTGAATTATTGAAATCTTCATTATCTGATATTGTGAATTATTCACAAAGCATCTGAACATGTTAATATATTTGGGATGTCTACCAGACTCCTGTGTGGACATACTTTGGGAAGTTAAAGGCCTACAATGACAAAAACTTTTTTTCCATTAAAGTCTATGGTGCGCTTTTGGTACAGAAATCTATACCTCAGCAGTGTGCTAGGGAGGATAATGCAGAAGGGAGTCTGACATTCAGCAAACATTTACTGCAAGGTAATATTTCTAGGGGAATGTGGCTTAAATAAGCCTTACAAATATTGTTGTATTCAATATCACCCAGTCCTGTGATTGGAGAAATCCTGTGAAATACTCCTGCCAATAGCATACTCTCTGAAAACGTATGGAACAGGACTAGATGCAGTTATTTAGCGAATACAGTAAAAGGAAACTTTTCAACCTTGACATATACAGCCAGGTTGGTAAAACTTTCCCCTTAAAACACAAGCTCATAATTATTTTAGTGAGTTAAGAAAATACCACATAGAATGCTTACAATAAGTAACATTGTGCTATGCTATGCAAAAAAAACTTCATATGAGGGCATTGCTATGACCACCAAACACTGTTTTTCCTAAGATCCTTGTATGGTTATTTGGAATATACAGTATATAATATATGAATATATCATATATACATAAAAGTCCCTATATGCCTTGAATCTCTTTAGATGCACAAACTCAATTTCCAGTCATTTTTGGGTAATAAATGACTTACCTTAATAATACCTTGGCATGTTGCTAGAGGAAGACCAACCAGGCTTGTTCCATTTATGGACATAATCTGATCTCCGATGCTGAGTTTCCCAGAGCGAGCAGCAGGTCCTCCATTCATCATATTGGCCAGAATAACAGTGGGAAGTATTGAACCCCATCCAGATTCTACAATTACCACTCCCAATATCTCTCCCTTGAGCTTTTCCACCTGGAGCTGTTAATACATAGAGAAAAAAGTTAAGAGAAAAACTATAAAAAAAAAAAGAAAAACACAATTACAATGCATCATATTACCTCTTTGCAGTTCTCAGAATTGGAGAAATGTATGAGATCATCATTATACATTTCTTGAGTATTGATAATATCACTGTATTCTTTTTGACTCAGGTCTTCAGGGTTGATGCCATTGGCTCGTAAAAATTCCTGGTAAGCAACACTAAAAGCTTGGCCAATCGATTGAGCAATGAGCTGTGCCTGTTACGAAAAACAAATTGGTTATATAGTGACCAATGTGATGTGACTGAGATATACTTATGTATACTGGACATTTGGGGCAGAAATACCTGCATTCCCTGGAATATGAATTACCTTTCTGATTATAAACTTGTCTATGCACAAATATATTCAGAGGCTACAAGTTGTCTTATCACAGCCCTTATTTAGGCTGGGCATAGACGTCTCGATTTTCCATACGATTTCTGTGAGATCGATCACCAGTATTGATCGCCCGATCGATCAAAAATCGATGCATGCACAAAGTGATCAATCGATCAATTTCACTCTAAATCGCACATAAAATCGATCGAGCAGGAATTGTACCTTTTGTAAATTGTAAATTTAGTGGATCGCTTGGGAATCAATTAATGCAGACATGCGATCATTCCTATCGATTGACCTGTTGGCGTCCAACCCACATTACAGCATGTCTGATTAGAACAGCTGCGAGCTGGAGATTGCATGATTCCGGAATCGCATGCATGATCGTTTATAAGATCGATCGCTGGAAAATCTAAACGTCTATGCCCAGCTTAAGCCGTCTGAGAACGGGCATGGCAAGGCTTATATCAATATCTTAATAACAGAAGCCTGTAAGGATATTCAGGGACTCTTAAGGCTCCCATACATGGGTCGATTTTTGACTGGATTTTTGACTGATCGATCACCGCGTGCACTCACAAGATCAATCGGCGGTCAATCGGGTTCTGCCCACCCTGAACAATCGATCAAACAAAATCAGAATTGACTAAAAATCGGATCGGACATTGAACCGACCATTTTTTGTCGATTGCTTTGCAATCGGAGTACATTGGTGGACCCAGATCTCCCTATGCAGCAGCCTTTCTGATCGATGGATTTCGTGGAATGGGCCATTTTGGTGATCGGCTTTTGTCCAATCAACCACAAATCGGATTCCCAAGGTGGTGTTCCATCAATTCCCGATCCGATCAATCCCCGATTCCACGATTGCCTGGAATGATCGGATCAGGAATCGATCAATGACAAATCGGCCCGTGTATGATTGGCTACCTTTAGTTTAATAAAAAAAAAAAATTGCAATGTACATTCACATAAAATATTTAACTGGAAAACCTTTAATGAACACTGGCACACAAGTAAGATACTAGAGCAGCTAGAGCAATGAAGGTCAGACAACAGCAGCTACCATTAAAGAGTTGATTTCAGAAAGTGTCAGATGTCCTACAAGTACACAGTTAACATAACTGTAACATATTTAGGGAAAACAGCAGTTTCAATGCTTTCCATAGACAACCCGATTACAGCAACCATATAAAGGTAATGACTGTATATTGTTAAATATCTGTATTCTACAGAATGATCTGCCCATAGGGAACTCAACACAACAGTTTAGGCATATAGGGAGAATATATAAATAAGGTAATACTCAAAAGCCAAAGTGAACCAATGTGTTAAATGTTTATATCTGATAAAAGAAGAAACTCATATTTTCAGCCACTGGATGGCAGCCCTCACTAACTTTATTACCTATGCGCTGAAGCAATGGCCATGTAAGGTACGTAACATTTGCTTGAAATGGGAGTGACAGACACCATTTACTCTAATTCTGGCTATTAGTGATGGCCTGGTGATTAGAATGTCTTTCTATCATCTATCATAATTTGTAGATTTAAATATGCCCAATGGATATTAACAGTTGTTGACTTTTTAGGCATGAACTGATCAGGATGTACAGTAGAGGTTATAAATTTGCCCAAGTGTCCACTGCAGAGAAACAGAAGCAGTGGTCACAAGCCCTTAGACAAGATTTTAACATTGACTGCTAAAGAAATAGGATGATAAGAATCAGGAAGAAGCTGATCCTTGTCTGGTTTAGGTAAAACCCCTATGATCGTCTCCCGCATTGATGGAGGTGGGTGCATGTCATTTTCAAACAATCTATAAAAATAAATACATACATTAAATAGGATATTAGGACAAAGATTTGTCACCGAAATGTGATATCAGACTACTGATATCAGACCAATCTGTTTTGAGGATCTCCTACATGTTTTAAGCTGGGCATAGACGTTCCAATTCCTGCACGATCCGACAGCTGATCAGATGCCATGCGTGCTCCCGCATCCCTTAGAGATCGGGTCGTGCAGGAATTGGATGCAGCAACTAACGCGGATTGGGCTAAAATCAGCCTTCCTGTCGGATCGTACAGTTATCCGACAGGACAGTATATTTTAGCCGGATCCCATTAGTTGTCCCCAGCCAAAGTAATGAGCTGCACATATAGAGTGCCATCTCGGCACTAGCGGGCGGGCGTGATGACGCCATCATGCTGCTCCTAGTGCAGAGGATCGGATAAGGAATAGACGGTAAATCGTACCTTCTATTCCCAGCTTTAGAGACAATGATGTTATGATATTGTCTACAGAATAAAAATACTGTTAAAGAATATTGCAAAAGTGTAAATATTTTTGTTATACAAATTCCTAAAGATTTAAGGAGGTCTAATTTTCAGTCATCCAGTCTATGCACAGGTATTCATGACCTGGTTAATGTGAAATTCTAGATTCAAGCTCTACATTTTAATTTCCTGTTTATCCATGCGTAACCAGTGAAAAAAGTAAGAAATTCTTTGATTCTTGTCAGTTGTACTTGATACACACAAACACACATGGAGATTGTTCTTAACATCAAATAAGACAGAGTATAGATTGCAAATCCTTTCCAGAATGTTGGGAGCGTATTCAGGAGTCATGGCTGTGTCAGTAACCTTTCTGGCAATGTGATTTAAAGATTTCAGTGTAATGGGCTCAGTATTCTGAGAATTCAGTTTACATGAATGGTTCAGAGTGCACTGGCAAAATATTACTTTGAACAAATTACCAAAATGTAAGGTTTCTGGGTATTTTGTATAAACAAATACCAATACTACAAATTGATACTGTATTAATTTCTAAGGCTCCCATACACATTTAGAGCACTCCATACCATTTCCTTTTTGATCTACCAACAACTATGTAGTGCTGGGTCCTCCCTGATAGAATACATAGTGCTTGGAAGGTTTAGAAATGTCCACATATTACATGGTTTTGGTAGAAGGAAAGTTGTACAGAAATTGTATGGTAAGATTGTAAGGTGTATGGGGGGCTTTAAAAATGGGCCAGCCATTGGCATACCTAGTGGCTTTCGTATACAAACTATTGTTACTTTTGTTTGAACAATTTACCTGGTTTACTGTAAGCCTGCTGTTTGGCAAGGTACTTATGAAAACAGCTAACAGAGACTCTCCCACCCTATACAAAGTAACTATCCAGTAAAGGTGAATGTAGGAAAGGAGGGCTTTAGACATGTAAGATCATTGAAATTGAGTGTGTGTGAGGTAGTAAAAATCAAGGAAGGCTCACAGAATGGTTAGGTCTGCATTTAGTTTGACGTGTACCACCCTCATCAATTATGTATGCACAATTGGTACTAGGCTCCAGAGATGTGGAATGAAACCATCAACAGAGGAAAAGAAGAGTCAAGACATCAAGCTTTAAAACATATAGGAGGTAGCCTCTGACTGCTGGTGTCAGGAGATTTGGGCTGAAATGTGATAATGTCTCGTTGTTCTCAATAACATAATCTCTGACATGAGGAAGCAATGTCCTGCCTCATTGCCATTTAGAAAGTGCAGAACAGGTCCACCATTTTGTCTCTCTTTGGTCTTGCCCAATGGTAGGAGTTGGAGTCTGACTGACTGTGGGGTGGACAGGTGTCTTTAAAGAGCTCAGACAAATACTACAAATTTTGATTAATGACTGGAGGTGGACTTTTTAAAGAGTAACAGGTCTTTGAGAGCCAGAATTCTTGCAGAT
>CM070034.1:151702528-151721471 GCA_036250615.1 Ptychadena robeensis
TTCCATAAAATTCGCAGCATGCCGCGAATACGAATGTTGCCTATGCCGCTCATCACTAATCACTAATAGGGAGAGATTGCTTTCATTATATTTGTTGCTATTAGTTTGACAAACAATACAATTGACACTATAATTAATATTCTAGTTGTTAAATCTGTGCCTAAAAAGTCCCTGAGTTCCTGTCTGGGAGATAAGTGATGTTTTTCCTATTGTCTCCCCCTCTTTTATTTCTATATATATATATATATATATATATATATATATATATATTAAGATTATGGCACATACATTTACAGGAGAGTGAATAGCATCATTAGGATAAATATGTATATTTTGTTATACAATTTTTTTATACTGAAATATATTTGTTCATTTTTTGCCGTTATGGCTTCAAAAGGGGTGATCACTATGTAATTATAGTAATTCCTACATCTATGTTTTTTTACTTTTTAAATTTAACAGAGAGCATGGGCATACTATTAGCTTTTGTAGCCTTAAAACCACAGCAATAGCAGGATTCTGCAAACAATGCAGTGCAGCCTTATTATTCTTATTGATGTAATGTGTTCAATCTGTGGCTAAGCTGATGCATCCCTAGAGGTATGGAGATTATCTCAGCACAACACATTTTGTGACTGCAGGCAAAGGGAATATGTCCATCATGAAAAAACAAGAATATAATTGGTACAGTGTAGAGACTTGAGAAGGTTTGTCATAATGGAATTAATTATTTGTTCAGAAATAATTTTGGTGGGAAATACCTCATGTCATTTTACCGATGAAATTCTGTAATCTAAAGTAGGCATTTGATTATAGTAGCAGAATGGCCCTTTCTAACTGTAGATAGGTCCAGAACTAAAGCAGGGTACACACATGTAGATATGGGCCAGATTAACTATATGGGCCAGATTGACGGCCATCTATCTGGCCATCCCTGTTTTCGAGTGGGACCAATTAATCCCGCTCGAAAACAAGGATATCGGACATGACCTATATCATGACTGATGTCTGTTGTTTTGCATAGAAAGCCTCGGGTCTCCATGCAAAGCATCTGATGGCATCACACTGCTGCAGGGAACATCGGATGGCTCAAATATAGAGCCAAGGCTTTGAGTCTGGCCCCCGAAGCAGTCACTGATTTTTTGGCTGTCAGAAAGCTGGAGCGTTTAGAGACAGATAAACCTGTGATATATAGTGATGGAAAGGATTCACTGAGGGCATCTTACGGCAGAAGACGTATTGGGGATGGGGGTTTACAAAAAAATAAGGTTTAAAGCTTGAACAAATTAGGTAACTGTATAAACAACTTGGCCATATCATTTATTCACTACCGGTTAACCTTTTTTAGAATGCCATAATGAACTAAAACAGTTTTTATTGTGTATACAATTAATGGCCATTGAATAACTGCAGCAAGACATTAATATAGTTATGAAAGGTTGCAGTTAGAGATGTGAAGTTTGTAGGGTAAGTATTCTCAATGGAAAATTACTAACCCACCAGAAATATTGAACTTCTTAAGAGATCTAGGGTAGTGGTGGGCAACTGAGTTCATATGGAGGGCCCCAAGTGCGGCCCTCTGCATCAATAAAGGGCCGCACATAACACAGATGATCCAATTAGTGTGCTAAGCTGAAGCCTGAGCAAGTCCCTCTTCTCCCCTTTCCGCTCTAAGAAGATCCTAGGCAAGGATGCATCTGTGGAGGATCAGCGAACAGGTGAGTTCCTATGCCCTATGCATTAACAGTTTTGGGGCAGCAAGTGGAGGGGGGGGGCTGCTAAACAACCAATTGGGGTTGCTAAACAACGCCCAAAGGGCCTTGGCTTGGGCACCTGGGATCTAGGGGTACAAAGTCAGAGAAGGCATTTATATCTAAGGGTAACAAGGTTTTAGATATCTAGGGGTACAAAGTAAGAAAATGCATTTATATCCAAGGGTAGCAAAACCACACTTACCAGCATTCTTTAATGTTGTTTGCACTACAAATAAAATATTAGAAGTGTGCAAGGGAATTTGTTCATTTTTTTTCCAAACTTTATTTCCCTGGCATCCTAAGAGACCATGAATTGTTAAAACATTAAGGACCCCTGGTCTTGACAGACACTTGCCCTCTACCATGCTCTATATCTGACACCTATATATTCATAAATAATATATGCAAATAATTTCTCTTTCAAGTTGATATAAATCCTAACAATGTACTTAATTGTGCGGTGGCCAAAATATAAAACTGAAAGCCTTTTGTTTTATTTATTCAATAAAGCCCTATTTAATTGATGTCTTTTTGCTGAGACTAACCAAAATGGCCACTAAAGTAGCCATTGGATCAGAAATGAGCAGTTGATAGGACTTGGAGAAGTCGGGTTATGTTTATCAAATTAACTAAATTATAGAGAGAAACAAAAGAATGCAAGCCATAATACACATCTAGCTGCTTGTACTTGAGACTGAGACTTTTAAAGTTTAAACTTGAGTACAATTTCACTTTAACCCGAAATGCACTGTAAAACTTTAAAAGGTGCTATTGCAACACTATTACACACTGTGAATGAGCCCTGTGTCTTATTATAGAAGGCACAAGCCTTCATACGACAGCCTTGGATTCTAATATTCAGCTGGCCCACTCCAGGTGGCAGACTTTAAAGAGACGTATCAAAGACATTGCTGTATGTTCAGCTTCTATTCTAAGTCTCTTTGATGTCCACCAATGGAAGAAAGTGAAGCTTGGCAGCAGCAGCAGAATTGGAGCTAAACCCGATATTTCAAGAATATTACACACATACACTGAAAAATCAAGTAAAGACAACTGGAAAGGGTTGTTATGCTGTTCGTAAGAAATATGTCAAAACCAAAAGTGTTCCTTAAATAAAATTCTGGCCAATGTAAATAATGCCTAAAAAGGTATATTTAATTTTCAAACTGAAATTTAAGCTTTAAATTGAATTGTCACAATTAAATGTTATTTAAAATATTAAACTATGAAAACTGACTATAATAAAATTCATAGCAGTAGTTGTACTTGTTTTATCTAACCCTACGCTTTCCCTGATGGAAACAAAAGGGAGGGAAGGGGAAAGGGAAAAAAGGAAAGGGGAAAAGTGGGGGAAGGGCGGCAGTACATCAGACAATTGCCCCCCGTGTGTTTGGGTCATGTAGCAGGTGGCCCTGCGCCAGCCACTGTGTGAACCCACGTAGAGCACCTGATCCTTCCTGTGCCCTTTCCTCTAGGTCCACACTATATCCCAGTCAGGAACACTGGACAATAAGTGTTGAATCACCCACATTGTTGGTAACAGATATGCATTGACTTGATTGTTTTCTAAATAAGTACACCCTTTGTTTATTTTTAAGATAAATTGGCACTGTTTTCTGTCCAACATTAGATGTATGAAGGGACATACTACACCCTGAAGAAGCCCCAGGATGGGGTGAAACGCGTTGGAGCATTGGAATAGGATCTATGTCCTCCCTGCAGAGAATTTGATGATACAGCTAGTTAAAGGTCTACTTTTTTCTTTTTTCTTTACATCTCCAGCAAGTTTGGTGATGATACCATGTTCAAAGGCGTTGCAATTAAGTCGAAATGGTCGAATTTTTGAAAACAATTTGACCATCTCTATTAGCCACATATACAGCTCACGGCATTTGCTCTTCAGAAGTCATTGTATTATGTATTTGCCATGTGCTATAAAATGCCTTTTTCTCATAAACAAAGCAACATGAGATACAAGAAGGAGGTTTTGTAAAACTACAATTTGTAGCTGAGCTTTAATCACATTAGGAAATAGAACTGCAAACAAACCTTAGATTAAGTACACACTGATGTATAGCTCAGAGGCTTTAGCTTTCATATCTTTATACCACATATGGACCTGAACAAATTTTATATTTCCACTGTTTTTTCAAGTGAAAATTAAGTCTTCCAAAGTTAACGAGAAATATGTACATTGGTTTTAAGAAGTCAAGGCCTTTTATTGGCAAACATTTTTTCAACATTTAGTAAAAAAAAACATAACATGATGAAACATACATTTTACTGTAAATTAAAAAGACGCTTGAAAAAAAAAAAAAAAAAAAAAGAAAAAAAGACGCTAAGCCTTGTTGGAAATTATAGTCACATTTTTACAGTGATGTGGCTTAAATTACATTCCAGCCACCATGAACATAGTGCAGTAAAAGATTTCCTTAACCATCAAATGGTTAAGGTAATCTGTGCTTAGCTTGGAGCTTGCATAGAATGACAGGGTATGAATGAAACTGTATTAGCTGCACATTTTTAACACAGATGGATGCAGCTTTATCAACAAAATAAGCTAATATTCTATTTCAACCATGAGAAGTATTCTGAAAGGGTTTGTGTAGTCTGCTCCAAGCGAAAATAGCAACTCAATAGATTCTACCTGTCATTTCTGGAGCAGATAGCAAAGCAGAAAGAAGTTTGCATGCTCTGCAGATTTTAATTGCTCTGCTGATAGGTCAAACCTTTAGGGGGAGAACTGAAAGGGTATATGTTTATTGGAGCTGGGCTAAAAGATAATGTATAGATTTACCCCGAAAATATAAATATAACACATCAGCACTGGTTATCTACATAATGTGGCATTTTAAGAATAATATATTGTTTCAAAAACTGCATTCCTGATATGCTGCTTGCATGTGTCATCCTTTTCTCTCTTTACCCTAATAGCCCATTGCCATAGTTTACTTCTAAAACTACAGATGAATGTAGAGATAGTCGAATAAAAAAATAAATAAAAAGAGATTTCAAGGTAATTGCAAAGCCCCTGAATATAGCATCATCACCAAACTTGCTGGAGATGTAAAGAGGGTTTGGGGGTATACTACAAAATAGGATGGCTCTAACACAAATAGTTTTTGCATAAATTAAGTTCAAAGTCAAGCCAAAATTTTAACTTTGACTTTGAACCTAATTTATGCAAAAACTAAACTAGAGCAAAAAATTTTTTTCCAATTTTCCCACAACCTCCAGCAATGTTGGTGATGATACCATTTTCAGATGCTTTGCAAACAGCTCACAAAATCAACTAGTCGAAAAATGCGTCCATCTCTAGTGATGACATAATGCAGTCATAAGGTACCATCACAGACCGCAATTCTACTATTTCTTTATGTGAACAAATAAACCCCCACATGCAATGTTGGATAAATCCAACCATCACACTCTTAAGGTTAAGCTTGGAGTATGTTAAATCCGCACAAACCGCACTTCTTGTTACAAAAATTCTCCCGGTGCACAGCCTCCCTCTCAGGCAAAGTGTCCCGCCGGCTTAGAAACTCAGGTGCTGGGCTACGGAGGATCAGTTCATCCACTTGTATACAGGAAAAGGAAGAAATTCAAAAGTAGCTGAGATCCGCACTCTGGTTTTCTTTTAAAAATCATCAGCTTTATTTAACATCACGTAATACGAATAGGGTACAGACAGGGTCGCTCCAGGGATCGCCCCCTCTGACGCTTTTAACTTACGATTCATTAAGTGAAACGCGTCAGAGGGGGCGATCCCTGGAGGGGCCCTGTCTGTACCCTATTCATATTACATGATGTTAAATAAAGCCGATGATTTTTAAAAGAAAACCGGAGTGCGGATCTCAGCTACTTTTGAATTTCTTCCTTTTCCTGTACACTCTTAAAGTTGTCCATCTGCGTCCCAAAAGGTGCTTACTCATTCGCTTGGGCGCCTGTTGATTGGACGGGAATCAAAGCGCACCACTTTAGGTGCTCCATCCAGAGGAATGACTTCCGAACAAGATTTACGGACATGCCCATTACTTGCTCTATAGACCTTTCTTCTCAAAGACAGGCATCCATTTGTTAATAGATTTGTTATTAGATTAGAGCACAATCGAGTGAGGTGAACACGCATGTTGCTGGATTGTGTTCTAAAACTTGTGGATGGACACAAGAAATAACAACAGTTGTACTTTAACTTTCAACTAGGATTACCTAAATCTTAGTCTTTTTGTATTCCACAATTGTTGAATACCATTTATACCACATATTCTAAGAATTTCTGCTTAACAACATTATACTGCATTCAGAAACAAAGGAAGGAAACAAACATGGAGGAAACAAATTCCTCCATGGTAAACCCATATCTTGTTTTACTATTAATTTACTTACATCCTCTGATTCGAAGACATGGCAGATCATCTTGTACTGCTTTTTCGCCTCCTGAGCACCTGGTGTAGTTTCTATACAATCTTGTGATGCAGATCTTGGCATTCGACGTCTTGCCATCAAGACAACAATGTTACCAATGTCAGCAATGTATGAGATTGTCCGTAGTGCATGGTCCATCATTGTTTCCTGAGTATAAAAGAACATAACACATCATTTCTTGCAATGGAGTTTATCTTTTCACAAATCCAACAATTATTATTCACAGCCGAAGTAAATAATGGCATATTAACCTAAACACGTCATAAGATTTAGCAGTTTATTATTAACTGCTACCTATACTTCTATAGCGCTGCTTGTTACAGTATACATTCATATCACAAACTGTCTCTCAGAGGAGCTCACAATCTAATATCCCTGCTAAAGTCATGTTATGTATGTAACTAACTTTAAGTTAAAAGTGGCATATAATGACTTACCATATGCAAGTCATTATATGTCATCTATAACTGAAGTTTTTGAGGGGGAATCCAATTAACCCATCAGTAGGTCTTTGGAGTATGGTAAGCAGTACCCAGAGCAAACCCATGCAAACACAGGGAGAAACTCCTTGAACCCCAGTGCTTTCACAGCCATAATGCTAACCACTGGACCACCATACCACTAGTGATGGCCGAACTGCCCGCAAGGCGGACAGTTCGGCCGCGAACAAGCATGTTCGCCCTCCTTCCCGCCGGCGGACAGTACGGGTGTTCGACCCGCCCTGTCCGCCGGCGTGAAGAAGCCCTCTATTCTTCCTCCGGTGGGATCATACGCGGCGAGATCCCGCCGCAGGAAGAATGTTTCCACTGAAGACCGGGTAGAGAACCCGGTCTTTCAGTGGAAAGCCGGCTCGCACACCCGGATGTGACGTCAGTGATGTCACATCCGGTAAGCACACCAGGAACTATGCGTTCCAGGTGCCGGATGTGACGTCACTGACGTCACATCCGGGTTTTCAGATTCTAATTCCCCGCCTAGCAGCGGGGAATTTGAATCTGTCCGCGAACGGGCGGACGGCGGACTTTTTTAAAAGTCCGCTCCGCCCGTCCACGGACGAACATGCCCGAGGTTCGGCCATCACTACATACCACCCTATACAAAGCTGATATAAATACATCAATTTACAAAAGTATATTTTATTGATAGAACCTCTTGATATTTCTGTAAAGCTTGCCATCTATCTTCTGATCTCTTTCACCGTGTATCTGAGCTGCTTTTCATCCCTATACAAACTCTAACTTGTGGTCAGGTTATATATATTGGCCACTTTTGCATTCTTAACAAGCAGTATTGTCAGAAAAAAAATCACAAAAACAAGAAAAGGAGTATCTACCATTTCCTCCACCAGAAAACCCTATGAACGCCTCTCTGTATTGGCGTCATGTAAAGTCCACAGGGAAGCACTCCTGTGAGTATTCACTATAGATCTCACTGGTTTTCACTTGCTGACTTCATAAAAGGACATAGTTATAAGGTAAAGCTCAGTAAAAGCTCATGCTTAGTTGTTATCAGACCCCTAAGGAACCAGAACATCTAGAGAACCAGGAAATCAAAAGTCCCAGGAGTTTCTGAAACATACTTACAATTATTACTGAGGCATCTGGGAGCCAGGTGGTACGTGACATAAGTATTCATTTTCTTACAAAGTGAACCAACATATGGCGTACTCAACAATAAATCATGTCCAGCACGACATCACACAGAAAAGTACATGGACAATCATTAGTGTCCAGGGCTAATCGATGCCAGGTACTCTAAAGAGGAGGGTGGCATTCTCCAGGGACTTTTAAGGTGCATCTTGAGGTAGCTACTCTCCTCTGTAGAGTGCTGGCATTGATTGGCCGTGGATTCCAATGATTGCCCATATAAATTTTCTTGTTTACTGGGGCAGTTTTTATTTAGAGATTAATAAAATTGTTATGTGTGTATTTCTAGTGTACAGTTTTATTTTTATATTGTGTCACTCATTCTATTTCGCAGCATTATGAATTATACTTTTTTTTTTATCGAGCCTCGGAGAGTGCAAGCACCCATACGAAAACTCATGGCAACCAGTGCAAACTAAAAAGTGAGTGCACAAAAGTGAAAACACTCCAAGCAAGCACGGATTGCTTGTGATGTCCCCACTCCAAAAGGAGCTGCAGGACCGGTACCGGAGGGGTGGCTAGTGGGAATGCAGCCGAAGTCACACATCCCTCGGATGACCTGTTCCCCAGAGGGCCCCGACCGGAAGGCCGAGTCCCCCTTTCCTCAAGGTGACCATGGCCGAAGCCAAGTCTCTTGAGTAGTCGGGGCTCAAAACGCGGAGAGACTGCGGGGCCAGAGCCGTAAGCAGTCTCTCCTCACCACTTTCCAGGGCAATCCAGAAGGACTAGCAACCCGTACTAGTGAAAAAAGACAAAACGTGCAAAACGGAGTGGGGGGACAGACTCACATAAAAATAAATATTTTTTTTTCTATTTCGCTGCATTATAAATTATAATTATTTCACCTTTCACTGGCCTAATCTTACCTCCTGACCTGACCTTACTGCCATCCTTGAAATTTGAAGTGCTGACCTCTGAACTTTCCTACTTACCAGCATGAAGAGCTACTTATTCTGTGGAAGAGGGGCTCATCCAGCCTGTAAGACCTTGTTTGCACTGTAAAACCTCTCCTCCATTTCCAAACAGCTCATATTACTTTTACATGGAAAGATATGACTTTCACATTCTTTTTTTTCTTTATGTCAGGGAAGCAGCAACAGAGTAGTGTAGATGAGAAGATTATGTGGCCGGGAAATGTCCTATCTTCCCCCAGCAGGCAGGGAACTGGTATAAATCACGTTGTTATCTCCCTGGCAGCTCCCACTGCTTTTAGTTTTTTCTTCGTTTGCTGACTGTGGCCTTCGTGTCACTCTGATGCGTTCTCTCTCAATATTAGGAGAGCACTGACATTGGTGTGCTTGCAAATATGCACAGATTACCCGCAGGATAGGATGGAACCTGATGTATTTATACAAGTCATAGTGAGCAGATGTTATGGAAAAGGTAAAAATGCAAAAATTCCTGAATTTTGATTGGTTACCATTACAAGTCGTGATACAGTGAAGCAAACTACTATAGCAAGATAAATCCTCTGCACTTGTGGCATAGCAAATATTTTATCTCAAATAGTCTAAAGAGTGTTCATTGTGTTTTTTGTTTTTGTTTTTACCATTTCTACTAGCAGAAGTGATATATTTATCTCTCTTGTAAACAACTGTTCTGCATAAAAGGGTAATCGGGTGACATTGCTTGGTTCAAATGTGGTATAGTGTAAGGTTCTAGGATGGACCGGATGACAAGAGGTGGCTGTTCATGCTTAAACTGAGAATTATTAAACCACAAGTCCCAGTATGGGTCTTACTTAAACCGAACTGGCAAATAGGTAGTTGAAATCAATATAGTTGTCAGCAATGAGTCCCAAGAAACTAGTACAACAGAAAGTTGCTCTCACGTCACAGGAGGTGGTATGGGCAACAGGCTCCTTACCCCATGTATGGCCAGGGTCCACACCAATAGACACAGCGGATTTCAGCGGGTGCTGGATGCAGGTATGGTGGGCCGGTGTAGTGGGCCCAAGAGTAGGGGCCAGGCATCCCCCTCCCCACCGGAATGGCAGTGCATGTACCTGGCGGGAACGGCAGCGGGACACAGGAACAATGGCATATAAGAGATGCACATGCTATTGAGCTCTCCGGCTGCACACACAAGCGAATAAACTGCCGCAAAAAGTAGGCCAGGACTAATCCCTTTATCCTCTCCTTGCCCCAAGGCATCTTGATCTGGCTTCTTAAAGGGTCCCCTACCCCCCTCTAGCAACCCCTTGCCACTACAATAGTCTATGTTTTCTTGCATGGCTGCCGAGGGAAAAGAGCTCAATAAGAGGGCCGAGTCACTAAGCATTCTACTGTATTTGTATTCTTATGTTTTTTTTGTACAATATGTACCATATTTCTTAGACTATAGGATGCATCACGACCCATGCTGCATGGTTGTGCCTTGGCTTCCTGTCAGCTCTCCCGAGCAAGGAGATTAGCCAGAGAGCTGTAAGATAAGAGATGCGGCCAAGGCCGGATCTCCCACCTGAACTCTATTGTTGCTTTTTCCAGCAGAGCCCAGAGCCCTGCTAATATAAACAATGAAGAGAGAGAGATGAACTGCCATCTATCCCTCTCTCCGTGTCTGTGGAAGCTGATATTCCAAAAAATAAGGTACATCCAAAAATTACATTGGTGGGTGCTACTGAGCATGCAATTGTTAATATTGCAGAATCCCTACCAATATTATTCTTATACTTCAGAGATAATAAAGCTTCTACTAATGCTATGAAAATGTGGGCACCTTAAAAAAACTAGTGTCCACCCCCTGTAGTGTATTGCCTAGTTTGCCTTTAGTGTAAGTGCCTGCTGGGTCCAACCCTCAGCTGTGCTCTCTGTACATACTATGTTTAGCACAGCAATGATGTTATTACTACTTTTTATAAGGCTTAGGCCAAGTCTCCACTACATTTAGTGAACTGTCGGGACCTCTATGTTAAGCGCAATGCTTGGCAGGGGTCCCAACAGATCCCATACACTTTACCTGCGCAATGCAGGGGTTAATGTACTGTACGCCGAGCAGATAAAGTGTAGGTAATCCACTGCGCTTGGTGAGGCGTCCCAATGAAATTGGCCTAAGGCTCCACTGTATGATTGGATCCACTGGATCCACCGCTCAAGCCTCCATTGCGTTCTCATAGATTGCTGCTGTGTCGATTTCTCTGCTCGGACCAGCAGACTTGGGGCTCAGATGGGCTGTGGAGAAAAACCCTGTCAAAGCCCTATTGCCGTCAATGGGCGGCTCATGTACTCAGTGGAACCCTAGCCCTAGGGCAAAATCTGAAGCACACAAAATAGATTTAGATCATTTGTGGAAACTACAGGATATTTTAAATTGATATCTTTTATACACAGAATACAGCTTTAAAGTAAGCTTGCCCTAAACTATACCGTCTGAAATTCATTTCACGTTTCAGTGCAAAATACGTCAGTCAAAGGTATTTAGCATTTTCATATTTCCATTTCCTTCCATCCTGTGGATTTATAAAAGAGCTTGTGAAAAGCCAGCCCCTGGGCATTAGTGTCACCGAAATGCAATTTGTTAAGGAGGTTCTTCAACTAGGCGCAGCTTAACATCAATTCTCTAAACAATCTCACTGGGTTACAAAAATGAAAACACATTTAGCAATACACCACGGAGTTCATTTCACCACGTTATCTCTCCTACCTGTACGCCCACCAAGGACCACAGGAATTGTTACATTTATACCAGTTTAGGCAATAACTATGTCATTAACAAGACAACAAAGAAATACATATAGCGTGCTGTAGGCTACACAAGGATTTATTTTCGTACAGTTGTTATTTTTCTTACCGCGTAAAGGTGGGTTTACACGTCAAGATTTTTTCGTCCGACAGATAAACGACGAACGATTTTTGGTTGGTTGTACAAAAATCTAGAACGGCAATTTGCTCCGATTGATATTTTTTTGGTCGATATCGGACCAAAAATCGTTCAAAAGGTTATCGAACATGTTGGTAAATTTTCATCTGTTGTTTATTTATCGAGTAAAAAACGAACGCTCCTTATTTCACTCGATATTTTTTGACTAGATTTTTAGCCAGTAGCATGACGTAAGAGTAACAGCAAAAACAAAAATAACGCATTTTGCTTTGTATGTGTAGGGGAGACATACCTGCAGAAACGCAAGCTGCAGGCCTTTTTGGTAACCATATTACGCAAGCACAAGGCTTTTGGTTAACAGAAACAAACACAGGACTAGTTTGAAAGGTATACAGGTTAAAGGATACAGGTTTCCTATGGAGACTTGTGCACCTTGTGTTTCCCCTAGCCACGCTGTGCTGATTAATATAGAACACTGTTCACTGTAGTGTAAAAGAGCCGATTAATGTAACTAAAAAGCAGAAGTGTTATTAAGTTATGTTTACATTAAAGTAAAAGTATTTATTGCAAATGTATTTCCAAATAAAAAATTTGAAAATCCACCAAAAAAATCCAGAAACAAAATGAATAAAAATATAACAGTATTGAGACAGAATATAAAACAAAAAGGAAATCATAATAAAAAATTAGATAAGGGGGAAGAAGGAGATAGGCTAGAACTCTATTACATGGTGGACCTCCTTCAGAAACGCACCTCATCAGAAATGTGACATGCTGTGTGTTGCGTAAAAAAAAACGCAGTGAGGAGTGTTTGTTTTGCATGACACAGTGTGTGCACAGACTATGGCACACCTGTGTGTACAGACACCTTATAGCCCCATTACTTTGAATGGCCAGTGCTGCACCTAAGTACCCTACTGAAGAGGGTTTGCACTGCATGTTGCCTAATCTGACATCATCTGCAGATCAAGATACCTTTCCCTCTTAATCTGCAGATGAATGAAAATAAAAAGTAGCACAATTTTATGCATCTACCGTATTTTTCGGACACACTTTTTTTTTACCATTAAAATCAGTGTGGGGGTGTCCCTGCGTATCAAGGAGACACAAATGTGGACCATTCCCTCCAGCCAAGCCAAAAAGCCATGGCCAAGAAGAGATCTTATCTGCATTAGCCCCAGCAGTACCCATTCTCTGAACACACTGACCAACTTATGGAGAGACACATTTTAAAATTAGCATGAGTTGTGTATTTACATTAACATTCTGCATTTCAATAAATACATTTTGTATCAAAGACTCATATCACTTCCTATATGTAAACAACTGCTCATGGGTAAGTTTTTCACTGCGAGATTGTAAAATGTGTCTCTCCATAAATTGGTCAGTGTGTTCAGATAATGGGTACTGCTAGTGTATAGACATATGCTAAAGTTTAAGCCCTGCAGCAAAGACCTCCCTCCTGGCACTGGTCTTTTGGCTGGAGGTATACAGGATGAATACTGCATGGTCCAGTCATGCTGGAACATTCTGTATATTGTATATATCTGAATGGCTGTTTGTCTGTTTTTTTTCTCTCCAAAACTTTGGGTGCATCTTATGGTCTGACACGTCTCTGTTGACAGAAGATTTAACCACTCACTCCATCCTATTTAAAATAGACAGACTTTAAATTGTTTGCCCACTACATTGGTAAATTATATCAGAAAATCATTTACAATTTGTTTGTTTGTTATGTAACTTTGGCCATACAGGGAATATTTTTATTACAGCCTGATTGCTAATGGATCTGATCAAAGGGTATTCAGGATCCTATATATGACTGAAAAGTCTACCATAACCTGTAGAACTCATAAAGAACAGCATCATAGTGTATGTCTGAGCATATTTTTTTCAGAATTGAATAGATGTCTACACCATGAGGCTCAAATGAGTTTCTATTGTGTTCCTTCCTCTCTCTGTATGGGGTTGCACAACTCATATTGTAATATTCTGTTATTCTGCTGCACGCTGACACAATTTGGTCTCTTCAGGTTTGGAAAGTTTCAGAAATATCTATTATTAAGTTGAAGGAGACATTTGTATATGGATTAGGTTATGGATGCACACTTGTTTAAATAACTCGTGGGCCAGATTTAGCAGCCAGAAATGTGGCAATACTCTGCAGCTAATAGAACTACACTTATTCTACTACAATAGCAAGCCACTAAATGCTTATACTGCATTCTCTGAACAATAGCAGAAATTAATATTCAATGGGGACACTGCTAAGGTGATATGCCATTGGAAAGCCAGAAGAGGCAGGTGGAGATGGGATTTCTTTGTTCTTTGGCAACATCTACATAAAAAATATATTAGCATCTGATTGACCCCCTGAATTGCAGTTACTTAAACCCATACATGTGTGCCACACCCCAATATAATATAATACAAATACAAACAGCGGACCATATGTGGGGCAAGGGGGCTTTTTAGGCACAGCAAAAAATTACCAAAACTAAATTAGACTAAAAATGGTCTTTATTGTGCTGATCAATTACACATAAGAAAAGCTATTCTTATGTATATGACATGATGTATATGTATATGAACAATTAATAATTCTGCCAAGCAAAGAGCAGCATTCCCGCAGTTTAGCTCAATGAAGAATGTCAGCTGCATAAGCAGCCATATTTCTGGAGCTGTCATGCCACATAGATCGATGTACTTTACTAAAGTACAACCCTCTGCCCTGACTGCTGACAAACCATCTCTTACACTGTGCTTGGATTACAAAGAAAGGGAATGAAATGAGTCACAACAAAGCACCATTAGCTAAAGTAGAAAGTCTACAATTAGGTTCACATTTTGTGATAATAATTGACCCCTGTCATAATGTCAGGCAATACAAAACACAGAAAAGAAGAACAAAAACACGTTTTCACTGAGTCAGTTATGGTAATGAGGCTTACACACAAATATGCTCAATCTGGAACAGCTGCAAACAGAATGGCATCATTTGACAGTGATAAAGTTCGCCTGAAATGTTCCAACTTCTTATTTTTGTAAAAGCACTTTTTATGATCCATCCACGTCAAACTGATATTGCTACCTTTTAATTAATAATAAGGTAATCCTTGCTAATATATTATTCAAACATAGTGGGAACAATACACATTAAAAATATTATTGGGGTCATGCAACTGGATCTACTCAAATTTTTACAGATCTAATGGGTGGTCAACACGCATACTACACACACTAATCAGTTGCCCCTCGTTCTCCTTATGTGACTCCATGGCGGGCATATATAGATACACACTTTTAACCTTTAGAAAACACGGTATCTTTTTATATCAAACCTCTTGGTGAAGACGTATGATGATGCTTTGACTGCTAGACAGATGAATTTGATGTACCCACTAGTCATATCCAGCCTGGAGAATCAGGACCCATGATGTAAACTAATAAATATTGGACTTTTTAGACTTGAATTCACTATATTCACTACTGGACTTTACTATAATTTTGGACTAAACATATATCTTGATACGATACATATAAATCCTTTGGTAACTGCTAAAGTCCCCCTGTCTTTACAGCTGATAAAGAGAAAAAGTTTTGGTTAGGGGCAACAGTTGAATCTAGTTGCTCTAACCATAAATCTGTGATAATGGGTGGTCAATCACTCAGAGTTCCATGAAGTTCTGTTTTTTTCTCTGTTACATGTGGATCAGCCATGCTCAGTCAGCGGATGGCTGATCTACATGTAACAGAGAAAAAAACAGAACTGTTTCCAGAAGCTATCCATGAATACCAACTAAAGCAAAGATGTAAATTATGATGATTTCCTTGTCACTATTTCCTGGGTATCTTTGTTTCATTATTAGTGTTAAGCGGCATATGGCATATTCAAGTTTGATTCAACTGTATTCTATTGCCTTACATCACATGTGGCTGTTATTATTCGCAAAGATTCGCGAACCAGCTTTACAGCTTCTCTTCTTCATTCTGTGATCTTAGCCAGTACGAGCACTGTGAGTATTGCGCATATCCATTCAATATTATGCCGGCAAACAATGTTGAAGCAAAATATGACGAATATCCGAGCGCACAAAGGCAAAATATTGCATATTGTTGGATTTTCATTGAATATATTCGAATTTTTAATATTCTGGCTCAACACTATTAGTCCAGGTCATGGTATAGTTGTAGAAGCCACATCAAAGCCTATTAGTCCAGGTCATGGTATACTTGTAGAAGCCCCATCAAAGCTACTGAAGTTTTCTTACATGCTGACGTTTTCTTACAACTGTTCACCAAGTTCAGTTGCTTCGATTTACTGCCTGTATATATTATAGGTAAAAGTATTGTGCAAATAGCTTTATACAGCAAAAACTTGAATATCACACTCATTACTACTATAAATGTGAGAAATAAAACCAAAAAGCCATTTTCAACACACCTGTGTATCAGCATTTAAAACCTTGATCCTCTGTGTTGATATGAAAAGATCAACTTCTGTTAACGTCTGTGAATCCCCTTCCGAATTCTAGATAGAACAGGGTAAAAATAAGTTTAATTCACAATTTTAGGTAAAAAAATTTGCTCTTTTATTGTGTTTTGATCAAAAATGAAACGTGACATGTGATGCATATGAATATGTTTCAGGAATTTACACAATAGGTTAGTTGATGGATGTCATAAACGCGAGTAAGCAAAATTCAAAGTGTAACAACCAGAGCATGAATAACTTGAAATAAAACAAAGTAGATGAGCATAATAGTCATTTTTGAAAATGAAGAGCTGTTGTTATAACTATAGAAAGACCAAGTAGTTTATATGCTTAATTACAAGGTACCTAATTTGACTAAAAAAAAACCTGAAACCCCCCCCCCCCATGCCCCAATGTAGTCCAAGGCTACAGGAACATTTAAAAAAATTTATAGCTCTGGTTAAATTGAGTCGACCTAAAACAATTTAAGCAAAAGCTTTATGTGCTAGAGCAGGAGTGGGCAAAATTATGACTCGTGGATCAAAATAGGTTTTTAAATGTAACATAGGGGCTGAACCAAGAGCCTGCAAGGGCCACCCGGCATAGGGGTCCTAGGGCCTCAAAGCTAGAACAGGATATTTTAAAAAAGAAAATATGTTGACAAAAATGAATTAATGAAAGCTTTTGATAGAGAAGCTTAAACATTCTATTGCCGGCAAACTATGGCCTCTTGGAAACAATCCAAGCAATTATCCTCTAGGTGTTATCTTCACTTATTGCAGGGAATGAAGGTAACCAGAGCGTCATGAGACCAAGGTGTCAAAGGGACAAATTGGAAAAATAAAGGGCCGGTTTTGGCTTAGTTTACAGAAGTCTGTGCTAGAGCAACAAAAAATTGTTTCTACAACCCTTTCCTTATTGTTGAAACAATTAAAGATCAACCTATTGACTTCTATTGCGCAGCATGCATAGCTTATGAGTCTGTACTTGACTTCCTTTGAATTTTTAGGATGCAGCATGTCCTACTGAGATGAATTTTGCATTGCAACACCACCCATCTTAATCATTTGTACTAGTGAATCATAGTAAGACAAATATCAGGGTATCATTTTGGCAAATAATTTCCTTGCAATGGGCAAGTCCAGAACTTTCAGTTTTTAGAAGCTAAATGTTCACAAAAACTTGTAGGAATTCTGGAGAAGCCCTTACTGAGAGTAAAGCTGCAGATAGATACTAGACTTAGATAGCATAGGCTTGTTAAGAAGCCAGAATTAAAGTAAATGGGGAAAGAAAGAGCCATCAAGCCATGATACCATGATCTACAACTCAGACAAGCTAGTACAGAGAGTCCACAACATCAAATCCAGTTTTCTGAAAGATAATATGTCTTTTTGATAAAGATAACCAATAATTGGTTAAGCTTTACAGAAACTGAATAAATACATGAAAAAGACAGCTTTGGGGGGAAAAGGAAAATAGTTTTGTAATATAGCATATTGTTATCAAGTGAAAAGATCTGCTCTGGCACATTTTCCTTAATTATCATATTCTCAGAAGATAAATGCCATGAGGCATAAAAACAAAGGCTCATGGGACATTTTTGGAACTGTTTGCTAGTAAATTACATCTCATCAGTCAAGGCACTCATCATTATGTAGTGTGAATGAATCCAAATATAGATGGGATATGAGGAGAGATAGCGGCACATTGGGGATGACAGGGACCAGTATGATTGTGGGTCATGAAAGGAGCTATTTTCTGTTAAAAGTTTGAGGCTGAAACAGCCTTACGGCAGACTCTTGTTATTAAAGATTCCTTTTCTACATTTGTTCTGATATAAATGGCATCACTAAGTACAAAAACACTGCACTGACTCTAAAATGGCACGTTACCATAGTATTCATCTTGACAGAAAAATCTGCAGCTTTCTGGCAATGTAAGAATAGAAAATGAAGAAACAAGTCCTGCCGTCCTCTGATGTTTTTCAGACTGGCATGAACAATTGGAAGTAATTTTAAATAATGTAGCTTGCGGCAAACTACTAGACTACTAGGCATTTAATGTGGACTGACTTACTAAAGGATTGTTTGCTTAGCAAAAGCATCCCTTTAAATACATGAATACTGTAAGGATTTAAAATCCAAACCTGTGCAATGTTTTAAAAATTTTAGTAACACTAAATGTTTAATAAAAACAAGTCATTGGCAAAATGAAAAAAATCCTCAAAATTTGGCAACTCGGCTACCGAAAGCTACTTTCTTTTGAAAGATCTTTCAAAGTCTGTACTGTATGTATGTATAAGAAATGCTCGCCTTCTGTTTTGTATGACCCTGTTTTTGTATAATACTTGTAAACGTTTTTTTCAGAAGAGTTTGAGAACTTGTTATATGGATTTTTGCCACTACTAAAAATTTCTCAATATTTTCTTTGGAACTCCTATATATGGGAGCTCTTTATATGGTGTGGGGAACCAGCTACAAATGGTTAGAGTTGTGCAGGCAAAACAGGCTCAGGTATGGTGAAACAAACAGTTTATTGTGGCAAGGTGAAGTCACACGGTGCAGTGGGCAAAAAAACAAAAGAAATCAAAACTCACGGATGGCAGCCTTGGTTGGCCATGGCTCTGTGTCTCACAACCTTGATGGATTATCAAAACTGTCCAGACCAAAGGAAGTGTTGTCCCAAGCTTCCCCCTTGTCCACAATCTTAATGCTCAGCCTCTCACTCTCTTTGGTGTGAGTCACTTCAATTCCTCTCTTCCCCTCCTCTCAGGTTCTGTTCAACCTCTCATTACCAATTTGGTAGGGCTAAAACCTGGAACTAAA
>CM070034.1:151721571-151742068 GCA_036250615.1 Ptychadena robeensis
AATCTAAAAGGCCATTAGACCGGGGGAGGATTGGTCAGTGGCCAATACACCAGAAGGTCAACGGGCTACCTCTTCACTGAGGGGGGGGATAGTCCGTGGGAAGACAATCAACATTAAAAACACGCTTGGGGAGTACCCTATCTATTTTGTACTGGAATTCTAACGAATCCAGGGGACAGTGACAAATACTATTAACCCTAACCTCCACCCCCCTTTTTATTTTGCTAGTAAATACTTTTATCTGGTTATTGCAAGCTGACAGTAGAGCAAATCTTTTATATTTCCATTTATTATAATTCCAAATCCATTTATATTTTTGGTATTTAATTGAATGTATCACTTTCGGAATGGGTGTCCAACAACTAAGTTTCAGGTCTCCACATGAGATGATGTGTTTTGAGGTTTTCCCTATGTGTAACTTGGAGATTGCTATTTTGGGACTTTTCTTTTACCAACAGAAAAATTTATTTTAATATTTTAGAAATAAATTCTGCTAGACTATACTAGTTGGCATTTGTTAAGCTTTTGTGGAGACCTAGTTTTTTATTTAAAAAAAACATCCCTCTTCCCTCTACTTACGTATGGAGGGTCTTGATATAATTTTGAACCTGGGAGTCTATTCTACAGACAAATAGTAAACAAGTAAACGTGTGCACTTATTATATCATAGAATATGTAAAAAGCAATGCTACTGTTTTGTGCACTGGTAATGTCAAAAACTGTTTAATTTTCCCTATAATACATATACATGGTAATAAATAAACTATACACATTATTATTTTACTTGGAACCGAAAGTGCAGCTGATAGAAAGGCAGGAAGATCCATGTGATGGCCTCCAGAGAGACAGCACTGAAATAGGTAGTAGTGCCCTCTGGCTCGGCTCATTAACAAGACATCTGATGCAGTTTTCTATAACTCTATGCAGAGTGGATAGTCAAGAAATCCATGGAGAGGTTGTTGTATAACTGAACCAAAAATACACTATATAAGCTAGGAATAGTGAATGCAGTTCTGAGTTACTATTTCATATATATTAGCTATGACAAATGTACCCCATGTAGATCTATGGTACATAGTGTAAACACAATGCCAACATGTTAAATAACACATTTGTTACCAGTTTACAGGTCATAATAACTAATTACATTAAATAATTAAATACAATTTAGACATTTCAAAATATTTATAGGTCAAAATGTCCAGAAATATAATCATAATCCATCATCATCCTTTTAGGTGTATCTCTGAGTGAAATCTCATTTGGTTTTAGATATATTGAGAAAGAATTAGACTAATTTCACAAGTCTGTGAACCACTGCTGTCAGATGAGCTGTGATATGTTACATCTGACCAGTTAATGGGTAGTGGGGGCAGTTAGTGGGTGATTGACAGTCAACCATCAACTGTCCTGTCAGCCACTGAACAACCGCACCTAAAGAAAAAAAGCCCACCAGCAGTGTAAATTTCGCCTTCAGCTTCCTGTCAAGTTTTTATTGTTGTACAAGAATAGCACCACTATGTGCTCATTGTGTGATATTCACAAAATAAATCTTTGCTGTCACATTCTGTATGCTAACTATTGATATTAAAATATTTACTGACATGTACTCATTTGTCCCAAATGTCACCCAAGATGACTAACAGGCATAACATGATTCTAAACTCATCATGTAAAATAGTCTAACGTACTTGTATGCAAAATATTGTAAAATGTTACCATGGATTTTGTGACTATCAAAGGCTAACATACAAATAAATTAAACAAATACATAACTACTTTTACATTCTACTATTTTAGACCCAGATAGTGATGGCCGAACCTCGGCCGTGTCCGTCCGCGAACGGGCGGAGCGGACTTTTAAAAAAGTCCGCCCGTTCGTGGACACATTCAAATTACCCGCCTCTAGGCGGGGAATTTGAATCGGAAAACCCATAGTTCCTGGTTGTGTTAACCGGATGTGACGTCACTGACGTCACATCCGTGTTTACAAGCCGGAATTTCACTGAAAGACCGGGTTCTCTACCCGGTCTTCAGTGAAATATTCTTCCTGCGGCGGGATCTCGCTGTTAATGATCCCAACGGAGGAAGAATAGAGGGCTCATTCTCGCCGACGGACATGGCGGGTCGAACACCCGTACTGTCCGCCAGCGAGAAAGAGGGCGAACATACTTGTTCTTCAGACTGGAGAGAAAAGGGTTGGATAATGATGTTTGTCTTTCAGACAAAAAAACGTGCCACCAGTTAACCTTCTTAGTGTTCATGACGAGCAAGTCTCGTCCAGAGTTTGTGTGAAGAACAAACTCTGGATGAGCTGGGCTCCCATGACAGTCGCATATCCCCGGAAAGCTGCGGCGATGCTGCTTTTAGACGCAGCATTTCCAGGGTTGTGCAGATTTCACTGATCACGTCACGGTGACGCGGAAGGGGGCGAGGGTGAGCAGTGCCATAGACCTCCATGTTAACGGAGGGGCCTCTGCTTTCCAGCCCTCCCAGCTGGTGTCATGAATGACACTGGCTGTATGGAGAGGGGAGGGGGGAGGGAGGAAATGACAGTCAGTGTACCTTGTACACTGCTGCCATTGCCTGTACCACACTGTTAAAAACGGTGCGGTACAGGCGGTACGCTAGGGAGGTTAAACTCTGTGTGTGCTGCTTGTATATAAGCTTGCTGTTTTTGAGGGTATAGGCCAGTGGTGCGACCCTCTTCATCACTAAAGGGCCGCACATAACGTTTTCAATCTATACTGACTTGTATTAGCATTTTTTATCGTGGGAATGACAGCATGCATAGCTAGAAGGCATTATTTTTCATTTTTAAATAACAAAACTTATTTGAAATTATACTTCAAGCATTAGGGAACACTGTAGTATGGTAATGCACATTTTGATTCAGAGGTTATGTGATGCAATATGAGTTCCTATGCCCTTTACATGAACAGTTAGGTTTCTGGGGCCGCAAGTGGAGGACTGAGGGGGGCGGATAAAGAATTCCCAA
This sequence comes from Ptychadena robeensis, assembly GCA_036250615.1. Taxonomy (NCBI): domain Eukaryota; kingdom Metazoa; phylum Chordata; class Amphibia; order Anura; family Ptychadenidae; genus Ptychadena; species Ptychadena robeensis. Next base: position 151,724,570 of record CM070034.1, read on the forward strand.
AGGGTGGCAGGTTGGGAATCTAGGGTATAGACATACCATTTGTCTTCACATAAAAACACTCTGGGACATAGGAACCCAACTGCAAACCAATCAAATGATGGATACCCCTATGGCTGAACTGGTCACAATAAAAAGTGTAAAACACTGATGAAATCAACCAAACAATTTATTAGAAACTTCTTTATCTCTTTAGAGTAGCTGCAATACTCATTCATTTAATTGGCTGTTGGGCTAACTATAAGGTTAAAAATAGACATGCATGGATCTGACGTAAAGCCCAATGCTACAGATAAAGAAGTGGGCACAGCAGGCTGGTGCTAATTATGAGTTGCTAGCTGTTATTTCCTGGTAATATGTCATTTCAGAGCCCCTAGTCTCCATATTGGGAAGTGTTAGTTCCTAAGCTGTTGGCATGTGTACTTCACTCCCTAAGTCTCTTGTAAACTCAAATATATGTTGAATTGTTCAGCACCCAAAATGTGCTGAAAAACTTTTAATTCTGCTTATTCTCCAATGAAGAGATGAAAATCACGAGATTTCATGGGCGGATTTGCGCCTTGATTGCAAAGCCCTGAACATGGTATACCAAAATCACTGGAGATGCAGGGAAAGGTTGTAAAAATATTTAAATTATTTAAGTTGTTTTAATTTATTAAAAAACTACATAAGCTAGAGCATTTTATTTACAGCAAATGCTCCTTAACTACATCTTCATTAATTTTGGTGATGATATCATAGGGTCTTTGAAATGAACCCACAGGAAGGTTGAAATAATGACATGTGTTGTGTGTTTCTGTGCCTTAGATGCTGCAGCTACCACCCTAGGCTTATACTTGAGTCAGCTTATATTTGGATTAATCAATACTTAATTATATACAGTAAGTAGCTTTGCAATAGATTACATAAAATAATAGAGGCAAGAGACTCTAAGCAGTGATGCATGATGCCTAAAATACAAAAGTTTACATACACTTCGCTAGAAATGATGCCATTGCCTCTTATACAATTTTAGTAAATGTAAAGATTATAAAATTTGCCTTTTGCAAAGAATCAAAGTCAAATCTAAATGATAAGATTGTGTCCCTGAAACTAGCAGGGTGTAATCATTCATCACAACCTTGCTAAATGTGTCCGCACAACCTTTTTTATTTATAGAACCCTATAATAAATAGTGTATGACTTTGTTTTACGTAATCTAAAGCAAATAATATGTGTTGCTCTCCATCTAACTATATTGTTAAAGGACAAATCACCTCCACCCAGCAGAGCCGATCAAATTTTACACATAAACACAGTTCAAGGTTCCCATTTATTCCCAGCTGTAAATAAACAACAAGATAACATAATATGTATGCATTGCAGCTTACTATATATAAGAACAAAATATCTTTTTGTGTTCTTGAATTATTAAAACATTTATTATCTGTGTCTCATCGGGGACATTTTCTTTCCTCTCCTGCCCCAAATAGGTGAACATCTATCCTGATAAAATTACCTCTTAGCTGCCTTTCATTATTACCAGTGTCCCTACTTAACTTCCCTGGTGGTATTCCAGTGTGTGGCTAGTGGTTACCGATTTTTGTAAGGCAAGAATCGGTAACCATGAGCCACTCAGGGTAGCTTACTTGTTTTTGGCGATCCTGCAGTGCCTCAGATAATTCATGCATATACATGGGAAGCCTTGATGTCCCCGACATCATCACTGACACCAGGAACATGGGCAGGCTGCCTTGTGCCTATGTCTGTTTCAGCTGACAGGCAAAGCCATCTCAAGTCTACACATGTGTGGGGGGAGCAAAGGGGGCACAACAAATGTAAACAGATTACAAATTTTTTGTACCACTTTCAGAATCCAATTCCCATAGGAATGGGACCGCCAGGAAGGTTAAAGATCCTCTACTATTATTTTGGAAACAAAGCTACCAATATAAAGCTAGCCATACACGTGTCGGATTCCATGTCCAATCGATTCATCATCCGATCGATTCCGGCGATTCTGCCGGGAATCGCAGGTGTGATCAATCGGCCAATTAAGAGTATCCATCGCAGCATACCACCTTGTCCAACGGATTCCGGGACGGATCCGTGTCCGATTGTCCACCTCACAAATGGCAACTCCCCCTGATCCGGACAGAATCGCATGAGAAAGACCAACATGTTGGTTCTCTGTCGGATCCGATTCTGAGCCCCTGATCAATCGGACGCGAACGATCGGACCAGATGGGCTGCATGCGATTCCGGCACGATCGTTTCGCGTGCACGCGCCCGGAATCGATCGTGCCTTAAGACCATGTCAATTGGACTACCCATCGGCCCGTAATCCTCGGTATATAATTATAGCAGGGCACCATCACTGCTCTCTGGTAACATAAATGATTTATTTTGAAGGTTGTTGAACAGCTTACCTATTAATAACTACTTATTAATCTTATATTTAAATATACATCCTATTATAAAGGCCTATATTTCCTTATACGTGTTAAACAATAACATTTTGTAATAACTTGTAACCATTTTACATTTAAACCATATAGACTACCAATGTGACAACGTGTTACATTAGCAGTGTAGCTTGCTGTTTGACAGGATCCTTTGCTTCTTAATTACCATGTACAAGTTTTATACATACATAATGTTAAATATGACATGTGTACATGTTTAATTCATTGCCCCAATAATGTTATGAATACTTAAACACAGTATGACACACATAATCATAAAGAAAAATGGTTTGATTTCTGTTGTTATGTTAGAAGAATGATTTAAGAATGCATAAAACCAAAAAACAATGATTTGGTTAGTCGGAATATATGGCACAATAATAATAAATGGCTTTGGTTGTGATGAATGAAAAAAAGGCAATGCAATGGATTTCATTACAACTATGAAATGCTCCACACACCGCTTTTTTCTTGATTTTAGCAGCCTTCTGCATCCTCTGAGTAGATGGCAACGCATGTCAGAGAGAATAAGAGAGTGTGAACAGAGAGAGAAAGAAAAGAGTAATCTATTAGCGTACACTTCGAAGAATTTGACATGGAGGCCCACACAAAGAGCAGCTGTTATTTGTTGCTTAAAATGTGATAACACCAAAACCATTACATCCCACATGATTGTATATAGCTCTGACATTACAAGCACAGTGTTAACACTCTTGCCAATTTAAGCAAAGGTTAAAAAATGCGCCCATTAGACTGACATTTAGCAAATAGAAAAGATTTTTATGCATAACCAAGAACATTGAATCATTGCATTACCGATACAGAATACAAGGAATAAACTCATACATATAAACTAGCAATCCAGTTGTAACTTTCATAAATAGTTTTGCATAACATAGGACAAGTTAGATTTTTTCCTACCAATGAGTAGTACTTTGTGCTGTCTGTGTTCCCATTGGTTGGATTTCCCTTTATTTATCGACCTTAATACATCCAAACGAAGAAAATCCCAGTGAAAGACTAGGTTGATACTAATCTGTTGCATTACATGTGTTAAGCCTGTTCATTTTAAAAGACAAAAAATGGACATACAGCACAATGATCTAGACCAGTGGTTCTCAACCTTTTTGGATCCCCGACTCCCGAAGTGACTTTTTGACTTCTCACTTCCTGTATTTGGAAAGCGAAAGTGCCGGTGTGCCACCGCATTACAAATACCGGAAGTGACACTCCGCAACATCACTTCCAGCATGATTAGGTAAGTGTAATGCCTCCTCTTGTGGGCATTAGCACTGCTGTTTTTTTAGCAACAGGTCTGATGTTTTCAGTGAACTCGGCAGCCCCTGTGAAATGGTCTTTCCCAAGGGTGTCCCGACCCATGGGTTGAAAACCACTAATCTAGACTATTGCATATAATGTATTTTAAAATAGATTTGGTTAAAACTGAGCCGATAGGAGTAGCTTTTCATCTTGTGATCATTTTCATGTTGTGTTTCAACAGTGATGGATGTTAAAGAAAAAGCAATCTAGGAACTACCATATTTTTGGACCATAAGACGCAACCAGTTTTTATAGCAGGAAAACCAGAAAAAATATTTGAAGTGTTGAAGTCAATTCGATCAATGCATTGGAGCAAATCCATGCAATATCAAATTCACTAGATGTCACTCGCAGCACTACTATCAGGCACACATGTCAACTCCTCACTGATCAGGAGGAGGGGGGCGCGGGGGAACGGCCGCAGATCTCTCCCTCTCTGGCTGTGTCAGTGGAAGCTAAAGTGATTGCAGCTTTCACAGACATGGAGAGAGAGAGAGATGGAAGTTCATCTATCTCTCTCTTCATTGTTTATATCAGCAGGGCTCTGGGCTCTGCTGGCAGAAGCAATATTACAGTTCACATAGGAGATCTGGCTGTGGCCGCATCTCTCATCTGACAGCTCCCCAGCTAATCTCCTTGCTAGGAGAGTGGTCTATGTTAGCTTGGCTTTGAAACCTCAAGACATGGTAAACTTCCATTCCAGCAAAAGTGCACCTTTTCTATGTAAACCATATCCACTTAGTTCAGGACTGTGTCAATATGCACTGGATGTTGACAAGTATTTTTTCCAACATTCTGTTCTAAGCACCAGCTAAAGAGGGTATGTTTAAAATAAGGTTTTCCAGAACTGAGGTATCTGATCTAAGTCATATAGTTATATTTCTAAACAGTATTGTAAGCCTATCCAAACAGGTGTTCTTGTAAAGTTTACTTTAATTGTTTCCCCATGTAATCTTCTTTCTACAATACAATTCATATCAATTCTGCTAAAATAGATCAACTTGATTAATTAGTTTTCCCATTATGTAATTATGACCTTAAGTGTGCAAGGACAGATGCCACCATTGGGTAATTTGCCCTAATTTTACCTTCTAATTGCAATTGCCATTGGACCCCTCACATTTCGACTTAGTAACAAATAGAGACTGATGCTAGATCTTTAATATGGGTACATTAAAAATGTAAATCTTCTCCTTCATATTCTAAACATTGATGGAATTCTACTATAAACCATTTCTATTTGTTGTATCAAGCTACACTGAAGGACTTATATTCATTCCAGATTTCCTTCTAAAGGATCTCTCTCCCAGGCTATCTTTGCCATCAATATCCCAAGAGTCAATAGTGCAATATGCAGTGTAAATATTGGAGGTAAATGACTAGTATAGCATAAAAGCCAGAAAATCTAAATGACAGCCTTGGTATCTATCATTATGAAGAGGTCAACAAAGTCACCTAATCTATTTCTTATTCTTAAAGCTTCAATTCATGGCAAAGTTATCAGATATCTGAGTAACATGTCAAATGTGAAATTTGCCGTGATGAGTGCTGTCTCATCACGGCAAGTAGCTTTAGCTTGCCGTGATGAGTGCTGGAAGTAGCTTTAGCTTGCCATTAGTTAAGATGCTGGCACCAAGAATGAAAACATGAGGAAGGTAAGTATGTTTTTTGGGGGTTTTTTTGTGTGTAGCACTTTTCCAGGATCTGAACTGCTGACAGTGAGTTATGTGTCTATTTTATGTACGTGTGTGTATTTTTTTTCAGTTTAAAACCGCTTTAAGTTATGTATTGAAATTACAGGCTAAGTAAATTGTTTCAAAATAAAAACATGCAAACCCCAAAAAACTAAAACATTGTATAAAGACTATTGTTATCCTCACAGTAACCCTACCTACAGGAGCAGTGCCCTTTTTGGATTTTTTTTAAATTGCATTACCGCACCGTACCGTACTCATGTATAAATAAAACTATGGTTTTTATATTGTACATGTTCAATGAAAAGAACACTCAGTATATTAAGTATATTATACTGAATAGTGATGGCCGAACTGCCCGCAAGGCAGACAGTTCGGCCGCGAACAAGCATGTTCGTCCTCCTTCTCACCGGCGGACAGTACGGGTGTTCGACCCGCCCTGTTCGCCAGGGAGAAGGAGCCCTCTATTCTTCCTCCGGTGGGATCGATAGCAGCGAGATCCCGCCCCAGGAAGAATATTTCACTGAGGACCGGGTAGAGAACCCGGTCTTTCAGTGAAATTCCGGCTTGTAAACACGGATGTGACGTCAGTGACGTCACATCCGGTTAACACAACCAGGAACTATGCGTTCCAGGATGCGTTCCAGGGACCAGATGTGACGTCACTGACGTCACATCCGGGTTTTCCGATTCAAATTCCCCGCCTAGAGGCGGGGAATTTGAATGTGTCCGTGAACGGGCGGACGGCGGACTTTTTTAAAAGTCCGCTCCGCCCGTTCGCGGACGGACACGGCCAAAGTTCGGCCATCACTAATACTGAACAACTTAATACAGAATTGCATCAAAGAATCCATCTCCCTGTACCTTCACACGGCTGACAGCTTCCTGAGCTTGCATCATCCTGATGTTTTTTGATGGATTACGTTCCGACAGTAGCTGAGTGGAACCCAAGAAATTGGCTGCAAAAATGATGCCATCGATGAGATCCTCTGGCTCACAGGGACCGGGCACTAAAGTAAAAAAAAAAATTCCATTTAGAAGGGCTACGACATTTACAATGCATGCCTAAAGTATACACAGCACATCACTTTTTCAAAATTTTGTCATGTTTCAGTCTTATTCCAAAATTTATTTTTTTCCTAAGGATTCTGCATACAACACCCCTGAATGACAATGAGAAAAAAGTTTACTTTAGGTTGTCAGGGTTATTAAAAAACGGAGAAATAGTATGTACATAAATATTCACAGCCTTTGCTCAATACTTTGTCCATCCCCCGTTGGAAGCCATAACAGCCTCATCTTTGTCCATTCCTCTTTGTTGCACCTCTCAAGTTCTATCAGGTTGGATGGGAAGCGTCGGTGCACAGACATTTTAAGATCCCTCCAGAGATGTTTAGTCGAATTCAGTTTGGGTTCTGGCTGGGCCACTCAAGGACATTAACCTCCCTAGCGCACTGCTGAGGTACAGATTTCTGTACGAAAAGCACACCATAGACTTTAATGCAAAAAAAGTTTTTTACATTGTAGGTCTGTAATTTCCCAAAGTATGTCCATACAGGAGTCTGGTAGACATCCTGAATATAATAACATGTTCAGATGCTTTGTGAATAACTCACAATATCAGATAATGAATATTTCAATAATTCACTTCATCAGGTAAATTAGCACTGCAACCACTAGATGGCGCTGCAGATGTACCAGGTTACATAGGACAGCATTGCCAATGTATTACATTCAGGAACAGAAGGTAACATCGGGAGAGAAGCAGAATGAAGCCAGCTGCAGGAGGATATAGGGGCACCGAATCATTAATTCAGGTGAATATTTTACATAGGGAATCACATTGAATTGTGTTTTCAATGTTTTCAATGCAGAAAACACTATTCAAATGTTGTTTTTTTTAAACTCCTGCCGCTCCCTCATGTGACATCATCTCCTGCAGCTGCCTCTTCAGTTAATCGGAGCCACGTGGATCAGTGAGTTTGTGCTCCTGTGGCTCCGATCTCTGCCTGACGAACCCAGCTCGTCCACTGCAGTTCTAAAATCCACTGCAGTTCTAACAGGTCAGAGCTGGATGAGCTGGGACCGCCAGGAACGGCAGGGGGGTTAACAGAGATGCCCTGAAGCCACTTCTTTGATATCTTGGCTGTGTGTTTAGGGTCATTGTCCTGTTGAAAGATGAACCAGCCTTCCCAGTCTGAGTTCAAGAGTACTCTGCAGCAGGTTTTCATCCAGGATGTCTCTGTACATTGCTGTAGTCATGTTTTGCTTTATACTAAATAGTATCCCAGTTCCTGAAGCAGAAATCACAGCGTGATGCTGTCACCACCATGCTTCATTGTAGGGATGGTATTGGCCTGAGCGGAGCCTTAAATCCTTCAAAAGAGACGCCTGGCATTTACACCTGGTTCTTTGTCACCTTGGTCACCTAACTGACTAAGGCCCTTTTCCCCCCTGCTCAGTTTAGATGGCCGGCCAGCTCTAGGAAGAGTCCTAGTTCTTGGTAATCCTGTCTCAGGGTATACAGACAATTCCTTTGTTTGTGCTTTGATATGAACTGTCAACTGTGGGAGCTTATATAGACAGGTGCTAAATGCCACTCCAAATCATGTCCAATCAACTGAATTTACCACAGGTTTACACCAATTAAGCTGCAAAGACATATGAAGGATGATCAGGGGAAACAGGATGCACCTGAGCTCAATTGTGAGCTTCATGGCAAAGGCTGTGAATATGTTCAGTCTTATTTTTATTACATTTGCCAAAACTTCAAGTAAACTTTTTCATGTTGTCCTTATGGAGTGTTGTGTGTAGAATTCTGAGGGAAAATAATTGTAATCAATTTGGGAATAAGGCTGTAACATCAAAACATTGTAGTATTGTAACTTATTTTCAATTTTTGCTACTGTTGCTATTGATTGCAAATGCCATTTTCTGCAATTGTGTCACCACTATGTTCAGAATCTTCTGTATTGTCCTTTTCGTCTTCTGTTTGTTTGGTATATTTTATTGTAACATTGTTTTAAAAATGTACAAAGAAGCATATCTTTTATGAGAGTCTTTTTTTTTGTTCCTAATGGATTTGCAGATCATGCTATTTAAAATTATCTGGATCCCCATGTAATGATCTGCGGTCAGGCTCGGAGTCCATTAGCTGAGACAGTAATGGCAGGATCAACAGGTAGCGAAAGGCAGCAAGCAGAAGCGTGGTCAAAACAAGCATAGGTCTAAAGCCGGTGGTGTCGAGTCACAAAGGAGCAAGATAAAGAGTAGTCGGGTTGTCAAAGCAAGGGTCGGTACACGAAGATGATGAAAGCACGAGCAGGGATAAACAGGAAGCAAGACACTGGCTGGAAGCACAATAATCTGGCATTGAATCACAGTTGGGACCTGGCTTTTATAGGAATTCCATGGGAGGGGCCAAGGGTTCAGGGTTCACAAGAACTAGGTGACTTGGTATCCAGGTCTAAGAGATCCAGCAAGGTGTAACGTCAGAATGTGAGGTGGCTCAGCAGGTAGAGCTACAACCAGGTGTCGGAGCATCCTTGGGTTTGATTCCTGACACCCCACATCAATGAAGAAAGTAATGTATCAGGGCAGTACCATGTGTTTTGCTGCTCCTTTACAACATACAACCAGACTGTTAATCTGTACAGTTTCATTGACTCATTTTAGGTTATACAATGAAAGCATCAGCCACACTTTTCTAGGCATAGACATACAATGGGGCAATAAAGTATTTAGTCTGCCACCAATTGTGCAAGTCCTCCCACTTTTAAAGATGAGAGAGGTGTGTAATTATTACCATAGGTCACCTCATCTATGAGAGACAGAATGGGGCAAAGAATCCAGGAAACCACATTGTCTGATTACTAAAGAATTTATTTGTAAATGGTGGAAAATAAGTATTTGTTCCCTATGAAAAGATCATTTCAATACTTTGTTATATCCCCTTTGTTGGCAATGACAGAGGTCAAACGTTTTTGAGACCCATAATACAGATTACTGGTATATAACTGGTATATAATATTGCTGGTCCCTTGAAAAAAAGTCTTAAGCGCTGCAAGGAGTCCTGCAAGCTGCAATGCTTTACTCAGTTTTTAATTGAAATGTATGTATATGATATTAAGGTATTCCACTCTCTATACTAGAGTGAATAATGAATGTTCATCTATATAAATATTAGTTATATAACGTACATGATATGTTATGTATGTAGCACCTGGCTGACAGGTTCTGTTTGGTTAGCTATTCAAATGTAACTTGAAATTATCCTTGCGCACCAAATGGTTATTGTTAATTTGAGTTTGAAAGGTCATTTAGTACATGCAAAAAGACATATGCTTGACTGCAGCCACAAAGCCAAAAGCAGCATGGATTCCCCGGATCTCATGACTTTCAGCAGGGAACCCATTTTTTTGTCCATTGAATCGTTTTTCTTTCTAAATATGCATTTAATGCTAAAAATGCTACAAGCTTTTCATGGCGACATCACTGAAATGTCAAACTACAAAGTGGTCAACAAGAGAAAGCGTTTTCAGATGATTTCATATTGCTGGTCACTTTGCTTAAACATCACAGTAGAATTAAAGCAGAATGGCTATCATTATGTTTTCTAGCCTGGTTTAATAAAGAAAAGACATTAAAAAAATGCTTATGTTAAATCTACAATCCATACTAACAAAGATTATGTTGTTATCAATTAGGGGTTTACAAGGCATTAGGGCTCAATTGAAGACTAAAGGCCCCCATACACCTAGCGAGCTGTGCACGATTTTTCGGCTGTGCGAAGTGCATGTGTGCTTGTAGCCGTCAGTCATGGGGCAACAGATCCCTTTGGCCCCAAAGCTCAGTCGGCCATGGAACGGACATGTCCGCAAAATCTCTGGACAATGCCATTAGTCTGAATGGGGAGCACTGAATGCCGAATCAAAAAACTATTCAAAACTAAAGTGGGTTATTAGTTACTAAAGTATCTTTGAATTGACATTTTTTCCCTATTGCATTTATCCCAGAGTTGACCTCAAAGTATATTTTTTGCATCTTCTGCATTGTTGCAAATAATTTGCTCAAGATGATCTTATTTAGTTTTTCTAATATATATATATATATTAGATATAGGTATGTTTTTATTTAGTTAAAAATACCTATTTAGTTGTGTTTATCATTCAAGAAAAAAATGTCCTTTACATTGTCTTGGATACATTTGTCAGTAGTAGTTGCACATAAAATAAACACAAAACATAAACAGTGAAATTATTTACTATAAAAACAACACAAAAGGGCAAAGAAAACCATGAAATGACTTCATATTCTGAAAAGGACCGTAAGGGTAAAATTAGGATTTGTAGAAGCAATGCTCTGTGTGCAACTGCCTAGTAAATCAGCAAATTGGTTGGTTGTAATTGACCCTCAGCAATGGTAATGTGACGCTTTGCCTAGGACATTTATGGAAATGAACAATTTCTGCAGAGTACTGTAAATAGTCACCAGAATGTGCTTGGAGTCATAAAGTATGCATGCGTCTACAAAGCTTTGAATATAAAACTGTCTTTCATAAAATGGGCTGAGAATTCCGCTACACATTCTGAGTATATAATTTACAGAGATATCAGTTAAATGTTTAAATTTTAGATGCCCTTTGATGCTATTAGAGTTAAGGCATCCGTGTATAAAGATTATTAGCGGGGCAGAAATTATTTTGTTTTATTGGAATGCCATGTACAATGCTCTGAACAAGAAATCTGCAGAATAGTGAAGTCATTGCAGCTTAATATTCTGCATTGTAAGTCAGGCACGTTGAGTCATTTACTCTCTATTGCTTTCTGGGGTAAAAGTGCAGGCTATAAAAATCAACATTTACATACAAGACTTTTCAAAGCCAGAAAGAAAGCGTACAGGCCCATAAATATGCACAAGAGCACCAAATGTCATAAATTAAATTAAAAAAAACTGTGTCTGAAAAGTGTGTACGAACTGTTAAGCCCCCCATAGACAGGCAGACTCCTCCATGCAACTTCTGTACAACTACTAACTTTTTTTCTACCAAAACCATGTAATAGGAGGACCTTTCTACACCTTCCAATCACTATGTATTCTATCAGGGAGGTCACTATACTACATAGTTGTTGGTAGGTCTCATGAAAGTTGTATGGAGGAGTCTGCCTGTCTATGGGGGGCTTTATATGGTATTAAACAGGGGAGGGGTTAAATAAGGAACAAATATAATAGTTTATTTGTCCACTTGTTTAGATCTAAGGCTATGTTCAGTTGGGAGAGGTGACCATGTGGCTCTCAACTCTCTGGAAACTGTGGTCATGACATGTTGACTCTTAAAGCCCCCCCCCCACACACACACACAATTAGGTCACTCCATACAAATTCCTTTAGATCTACCAACAACTATGTAGTGCTAGGTCCTCCCTGATAGAATACACAGTGATTAGAAGGTTTAGAGAGGTCCTCATATTACATGGTTTTGGTAAAACAAAAATGGATTGTACAGAAATAGTATAGTAAGATTGTAAGGTGTATGGGGGGCTTTACCCATGGCTTCCAGACAATTGCACATAGGGTTTGAACAGAGGCAATAGAATATCTTCTACTAACTGTCCACTCAAGTAACATTCAATTGACCAGAGCTTTGCTGGCTCTAGAATAGCTGCTCAATAAAATTAATATATATTGTATTGCTTGTCCCCTAGAAAACTTAAGAAGGCCATCCTTGTGTTAATATAAGGGTTCATTTGGTGTCATAGTTTACTGGAAATAGAAAAGTACTGTAAATTGTAAAATGCTATCTCTACAACTATAAATAAAGACTCTTCCACATATGTCAATAATCATCTGTATTTAACTTTTTTCTTAATGGATTATTTATATAACATTTAAGCCAATTGGGTATTTTACTGCATAGTAGATGTCAGCTGATCCTCCCTCCTGCCCTTTACAAGGAAGTGTCAGGCTACAGGAAGTCACCTGAGCTCTGGGTCTTACATGTGTGTGCTACCAGCCTTTGTGAACTCCTTGACTTCCAGATGGTCTGCTTGTTCAATGGATTCTCAGTACTTCTTGATCCTCTGCATTTTATCCTGGTATCCTGACTTCCCGACTCCTGACTCTTGGATTCCTTACTCCTAACACTTGGCACTACTTATTGTTTCACATCAACTTGTACAGGTGCTTTCCAAAAACCAAAACCTTAGGATTGCCTGCAGCAAAGTCCATCACCCATTGCGGGGTGCTCTGGTGGACATCAGGCGTCCCTTAGGCTCTGCGCCCCGGATTGCCCCTCTGTCAACTGTGCAAGTTGGTCCAGTGGGTCCACACCTGTCAATCTTTGGTGTCACCCACTGTGACAGAAGACTGGTATCAAACAACTTGCAATCTAAAGTTATAGGGAACTGTCAATATTCTACCGAAATGCACACTGATAAAGCATTTTTAGATCAAACAAGAACAACCCACTAATAGTTGCGCCCCACCATTCTGACAGATTTAGAATACAGTTGAGGTCAGTTATAAGAAAAAATGCCCCACTTATAAAATCTGAATTACAATTAATTTAGATTGGGTTGGTGTAACACAGACTGTCCTTACTGATCACCTTTATAGTCATCTTTCATTTATTTATGACAAGTAAATCAAAGTATTTCTCGTCTCTAAAGCTGGCCATACACCTTTAGATCTCTCTGTCAGATATCCTTTAGATCTACCAACAACTATGTAGGGTGCTCTGCGATTGAACACAGGTAGACTTGATGGTTTAGAAAGTCCCTAATATTACATGGTTTTGGTAAAACAAGTGGAGATCTAAAGGAAATCTGACAGAGAAATCTAAAGGTGTATGGGGTACCTGAGGCATTAAGTTGACACTGCTATCGTGTGTGATGCACTTTAGATTATGATGTCAAGAATCTCTCCATGTTTTGAGTCTAGCTGAAGAACATGGGCTATCACTGGAATGTAAGAATTAGGAATAGGGTATGCTGCCTCCTCTGTGTTACACCCCCTAGACAATATTTGCAGTGATTTATAAATATATAATTGGAGGGAGGAATGCACAAAGCACATTTAACTGTATATAAGCTTAAAGCTGATATAACACTATTAGTTTAGTACAACTACACTCTTTAATAATATCATTAATAGGCCAATGATTGGTTTCACTTGCTTGTCTTTTAGTGTCAATAATGGTAAAAGCCCCAGTGGAATCAAAGAAAATGATGTTCCTTGTTTGCATCTTAATTAGGTCTTTTAGTTACTTGTGGCTGCAAGTGACTACTTTATGGGCACTGCAGATTATCACTTAATCAATGCTTGCTGGACACAAGAGTAATTACTTTCAGTACATCACCTTTTCTTTATAAGGACCTTGAGGCAGCAATTTGTTTTCTGAAAGCTTATTCTTTCATGAAACATTTTTTTTTCTTATGATTTATTCTATCTGCTCAAAAACAAACTAAATAGATTTTCAAACGCAAAATAATCTTAAAAAGGGTACAGCATTTGCACTTCTCTATTATAAATGTTATTCATATGTATCACTTTATTCACATAAGTGAAGTGGACAAGTGGATTTAAATAGATTTTAAGCAACATGTGGGTTTAGGGGAACATGTACTTGGAGTATAAGCTGATTTGAAAATAAGAAACCTGGAAAAACTGAAAGACTCAAAGGGCCCCCATACACCTTTAGATTTCTCTGTCAGATTTCCTTTAGATCTCCACTTGTTTTACCAAAACCATGTAATATGAGGGACTTTCTAATGGCCCCATACATCTTACAATCTTTCCATACAATGTCTGTACAATCAAATTTTGTTCTACCAAAACCAAACCAAAAATGTAATATCAGGACCTTTCTAATTCTTTCAATCACTATGTATTCTATCAGGGAGGCCACTATAATACACAGTTGTTGGTAGATCTAATGATTGTATGGATCGATCTTAAGGTGTAAAGCCCCCCATAGACGGGCCGACTCCCGGCCATAGTTGTGGCCGACCGAACACCGTGCGTGCTCCCGCCAAGCACATAAAGGTCGGTCGGCCGCAACTATAGGGGAGCCCACCTTGAGGATCCGACCAAAAGAACCGGCAGGTCGGATCGCACACGGATCCGTCCTGCTGGTTCTTTTTCTGCCTGATCCTCCGATCATGCTGCAGGCAGTTAACTCGGAGGGGAAGTCTCCTTCCCCTCCGAGTTAATTGGCTACAATCTGACAGCAATTGCGTGTGTTAGAGGAACACACAGGATTCCTGTCTGTACTGTAGCCGACTGCTAAAAGCCGGCCATAGATTGATACATCTATGGCCAGCTTAAGGGGGGCTTAAACCATCAAGTCTACCTGTGTTCAATCACAAAGGATCCTATACTACATAGTTGTTGGTAGATCTAAAGGATATCTGACAGAGAGATCTAAAGGTGTATGGCCAGCTTTAGGATGGTAAAGGAACCAGCTAAGGTACAAATGACACAAATTAAATTAGCTTTTGTTTCAGGCTGTCATTAGAGATGGCCATACAATAAACACAAGCCTATTTGTGAGTTAATGGCAAAGAACCTGAACATGGTATCATTGACGTTTAAGTTTAGTCAAAAATTTATCTAAATGACAAAAACTACACATGCCAGATCAATGATATTTCATAATTTTGATGTTCCTGCATCCCTTCCTTATATCTCCAACTATTTTCATGATGATACCATGTTCAGGGGCTGTGGAAATAACTCAATAACAAATAACAAATTCGGCTAGTCAAAATATCTTGATTGTCATCTCTAGACTTAAGTATACTTGCTACATGTTTCGCCAAAATGGCTTCCTTAGGCTATACACAGGCTAGTGGTTCTGGATCAATTGGTGAAGGCAAAAAGGTATTAATCTCACTGTACAGGTCGTCAGCAAAGAACGCTCCTATAGGTGGGTTTTTTTATTAGGTGGCCTGCCGAAGGAAGGCATGGCAATTGTCTCACTTTCTTGTGTAGGAAGTAGACTGGTAACATCCCAGTGGGATCCCCCCCTGGTCAGCAGAGCAGGATTTCTATACCTTGAGCCTACAAATTCCTTCTGGGCGATCTTATTGGGATGTTATCTGTCTACTTCCAACGCAAGAATGTGACACATTTGCCATGCCTTCCTTCCGCGGGCCCCCCTTGTACGAAACCCACCTATAGGGACATTCTTTGCCGATGACCTGTACAATGAAATTAATCTTTACCAATTGATCCAGAACCATCAGCCTGTGTACAGCCTGAGGAAGCCATTGCGGCGAAACATGTAGCAAACACAACCAGGATACAAAGTGATGGTGTTGTTTTTAAATAATTTTATTGGTGATTTCTGTATGTTTATATATGGTTCATAAATAAAACGGGTCTTTTTTACACATAATTGTATGATACCGTACTTTTCTGACTATAAGACGCACTTCTTATGCCTTGGCTCCCCTCCAGCTCTCCTGGCAGATGGGAGATCTGCACACAGCCAGATCTCCCATCTGAACTGTATTGGTTATATTTGCAGAGCCCCGCAGATAAAACCAATGCAAAGTGTGTGTGTGGAAAGCTGCACGCTGGCAGTTCCCCCACGGGGCCCTGCTCCCTTCCCCCGTGTAGGGAAGAGGAGATGCCGTTAGGTGTGCTCTCTAGTGACACCATTTTGGTGGCTGAAATTGGGTACTGCAGGGGATTTTTTCCCTAATTAAACACATGAAATATTTTTTTTTCCGATTTCCTACTCTAAAAATTGGGTGCGTCTTATGGTTAGGTGCGTCTTATTGTCCGAAAAATACGGTTTATTGAATAGTCAAAGTCCCACCTGAGTGAACTGTGTTTTTTGTTATATACAAATACCATATATACTCGAATATAAGCTAAATTTTTCAGTACTTGAAATGTGCTTAAAAAATTTAATTCGGCTTATATTTGGGTCAAAAAATTAAAATAGCGGCATTTTGTTACTGGACTTTATAAGTGAATTGCAAAGCCTCTGGCCATGCTATCATCACCAAATTTGCAGAAGATGTAGAGAAGGGTTGTGGGAACATTTGAAAAAAAATATTGCTCTAGCATATGTCGTTTTTGCATAAATTAGGTTCAAAGTCAAATTTGAACTTTTTTTGTGCAAAAACTTGATATGCTAGAACAATACGTTTTTCTTTACAATGTTCTCACACCCCTTCTCTACAAATCTGCTGAATTAAATAATTGCACCTCAAAACAAAAGTACATTTGCTGTGTGTTTCTGTGCCTTAGTTGCTGCATTTCCCTCCCTAGGCTTATACTCGAGTCATTCAGTTTTTCCAGATTTTTTTTCCTAAAATTAGGTACCTCGGCTTATATTCGGGTCGGCTTATACTCAAGTATATACGGTAAATAGGGATGGGAAAACTATATTGGTGCGAGGCCTGGGTTTAATCTAAATGACTGTAAATTGTAGATGTAGAATGTAAGATTAAAACCGAGTAACAGAGCAGAGACAAAAACCAACATGAAAAATAATTCAAGTACGGGTAACAATTGTACTTACCATCGACGAAACTTGGAAAAGATGTCACCTTTTTGGTTTGCTGCAAAATAAGAAAATGGATTTTAGAATGTAAAAGAAGACGTAGCCATGCAATCATACCCTTCCAACTTTTCCCTGTAAATAATAATCTCATCGCTGAATACAGACAGCTAGTTCTACAGGGCATCTAGTTCACCATTTAGTAGGTACAAGATTAGTTTGCACAAATCATCCTGTAGTGGTCAGAAAAAATAGTCACAGTTCTCTGCAGACTGGCAGATTTATATCTAACAGAGCTTCCTCCTGACCTTCATTTCAGAATTTCAGTGATCTACTGGGAATGAAAACCTGTCACTCAAGGACAATATATTGTACGTCACGTCCCTAGAAAGCCAGACACAGAAGTAACAATCTTCTCAGAAATAAATAAATATACTTACCTTACTATTTTACCATATTTAATGTATATATAGTAGTATATAAACACACATATATATATATATATATATATATATATATATATATATATATA
>CM070034.1:151753830-151765883 GCA_036250615.1 Ptychadena robeensis
GGCTTAGACTCCCTGCTCCTGGTACCCCCGCGTCAACCCAGGATCTGCGGCATAACAATACCTGAATCTGAACACTGGACTATTTTGCCATCTGTTTAGTTTGTTTCTGTTAGTGCACAATCAACACTTTTGGTTAACATACCCCTGGTCTGGATGTCAGTGTGTGTTGCCTGTCTGGTCGCCCCCTCTGCTCTGGATCCTGACAAGGTTATTGTTGTAATGCCACCACTCAGGTTTGGAAGATACAGAGCTATAGGCATCTAAAGTTGTATAATTCTTGGCTGTTACAGAAGAGTCAAATGTGGTTTTCCCAGCATAGTGGTTTTGTAGTGTAGTGAAAATCGACATAAAGTGTATATATATATTCCTCACTAGGTCATGACAGTCTGTATATTAATCTACATATACTCTGTATATTTGTGTATATCTCTTTTAGAAAGGTTGTTTGTGTAAGGACCCTGGCTGTTCCGGTCACTGCCTGCTGGTGGCACTGTGATTGCCCATCCATGGGTTGGTCCCACGGTCACAAGCAGGTAGCTCCCTGCAAGCGTGGGCTGGGTGGACCTCACACCTTCCTCGTTAGCTTAGGGCTATTTAGGTGTGCTTCATCCAGACCACGCGGGCTGTTCATTGTTGCTGTTGCTTGCTTTTCTGGATTTCATGCTTTCCCTGGCTTCATGCTTCTTGTGCCTGAACCTGAACCTTGGACACCCCTGTACTCCGGACTTTTTCATCTGTGTTTGTTCCTGCCTGTGAGTCTGTTTTTTGTCACCACAACCTCTGTCTGGATCTCAGTGTGTGTTGCCTGCCTGGTCACCCCTCAGTACCTGATCCTGACAGTTTGTTCCACAAGTGCTGATGGGTCTGGAAAGTGAGCTCATCCCCAGGCACCTGCTCTACGTATCCTTTCTATTCTGCCCAGATACTCCTAAGCCACACCTCTGGGCAGAGGTTCTACACATATCTTAACAGATTGTTTGGCAGGTTTTTGGGGCTTCATGCTCCCCTCTTGCAGCAGTTCTCCTCCTGCATCTTGCCGGAGAACTACAACGTTTAGCAGAGTGTTCCCAGTCAGGGTCTGGGTGAAAAGACATCTCCACTTGTGAGTAACGATGGTCAAATTTTTTTACATTTTTTTTAAATCAACCATATTGACCATTTCGCGTGAGCATGGTAGCATCACCAAACTTTCTGGAGAAGGTTGGGGGTATACTTCAAAAAATAAAGCGTTGCTCTTACACAAATAGTTTTTGCATAAATTAAGTTCAAAGTGAAGTCAAAATTTTGTAAGTTAAAATTTTTACTTTCAATTTGAACTGAATATATGCAAAAGTAACACATGCTTGAGCAGATCTTTTCTTTTCCAATGCTCCCACAACCCTTCTCTACATCTTCAGCAATTTTGGTGATGATACCATGTTCAGAGGCTTTACAATCAACTCACAAAATCAGCTAGTCGATACAGTTGACCATCTCTACTTGTAAGTGTAACTTCTATGCAAGGACTGCCTTTCTGTGCCCTGGGTTTGAGCCTCATCTATACCCTCCAGCTGCTGGTAGGAAACTTTTGTAACTTAGTCCTTAAAAATGGACCCCATCCCTGCCTTAGGTGATGGTGATTGTATATGTTAATACTCCTCCTAGTAAAAGTTAACCCCCTAACTGCGTGGACATCGCTTTATTGTTCAGCGTGAATGATAGTATGCCTGGGCATAGGGTTTAAAACCTGAAAAGGACTTGGTTGCTCCAGTAGTTACCCCAGGCAACGCTACAGCCTCACCTACTCTTTACTACCATTATGAATGTGTGGCTACAAAGAGGCAAATGACGCAAGACGAACAATCATGTAATCAAGTCCTGTGCAACATTTCCCTTCACCTTGCATATGTCAGCAATGTACTTAACGAAAAGAAAAAAATCAATGTATTTTAAAATGTTTTAGCAGACAAAACCTTTTTAAACGAATCTCTGGATTTGTATCTGAATTTGTGTTTGTGAGCGATACAAATATGTCTTCACGTCGAAGATAATTGCATTTTCCGTACTCCTTGTTCTAAACAATTATGTTAATTTACTGTCACACACCTGACATTAGCTGCCTAGACCAATTAACTTTTCAGGTTGGCTTGCTAATTCATGGCAAAAATGATAAGCAGACCCATTGCTTTTGTTCTGTACAAGTCGGCAACGTAAGTGCCATGACATAAAAATCACAGTAGATTTTTAATTACTCAGTTATCGAAAATTAGATACAACTTAGTCACAGAAATAATATGGGGATAAAGTAATAGAAATAATATGTGGGTTGTGCAATGTATCAGAAGAACTATTTTGAGACATATGACATTCATTTTTAAAGGACAGCAGAGACTCTGCCTACTTGTTGCCAATATTCAGGGCTTGTTTGCGTTTCAATGCAATGTGTCAATAGGTGTAAGACCATGAGTTATTAAAGCGGACCTACCACCTAGGAGGTCACTCAGCAGTATCGGCCGATACTGCTGAGATCCTTTATTGTAAAAAAATAAATAATTTTCTGACAACAGGAGGGGTGCTTATTCTGAGTGCGCCCCTCCCATTGCCTTACATCGCGCCTAGGCAGCCGCAATGGGGCCTGGGACATCTCTCATCAGCAGCTGATTCCCCCCTCCACGAATCTCTCTGGCTCCGACAGAGAAGAGACAGGAGGAGGAGTGAAAGGGGGGGGGTGTCAGTGAGAAGTGTTTAAAACCGCTTTAAGTTGGATCGATAACAGACTCCTAAAGGGTGAATGATTCTGTCACATACTTTTAGACATATATAAGACATGGATAAAAGTAGAAAATATACTCGATGCATCAGTATACATCATTCTAAAAAAAAAATTCTATTCTCCTTTAAAAAGTAAACTTTTATGAGTTAGATGATTCACTGACAACAATATTCTCTCTGACTAATATCTGATCTCGCTGATAATTAAGAAAGAGACAAAATAATTGCACTCAGCCATTGAGAGCCTCTCTCAAGTAGATAATCTAGTGAACATATATCTATATTTAGCACAATAACACAAAGACAAAAAGGTCAAACTTGGAAAAATGTAAAAGATTGTCCCGGTTAGCACCAGCCCCGCTTATGTAAGGAGCCCTGTATATAGTAGGACTTGAGGTGCTCTGAAAATGGCTCTATATAAGGGCTCGCTGGGTACATGTTAATTTAAGATGACTGGGCAGAGGGCATTGTGAAGTTATTAACAAGCTGGCCCTAAACGCCTAAATTTTGCTGCTGGCACTAGCCAATCGAATGTTTAAAGCTAATTCGGCTATATATCAGTCGGGAAATCGATCCATTTCTTAGATTGATCCCATTACTTTGAAAGTTGTCCTTCAACCTCCTCAGCGTTTGGCACGTGGTGCGTTTTTTTTAAAGCGTGGTGGAGCACGCACATTTCCTACGCGCCCAGAGGTCCTGTGCATAACTCCAGCATCACTGGAGATGCCGGAGTTATACTGGGAAAAGGCCACGCCCCTCCATTTACATGGAGGTCTATGGCACCACCTACCCTTGCCCCTTCGTGTCACTGGTGACGCGATCGAGACAGACCCGGAAGCATTGGCATACATGCTGATGCTCCCCAACGGCTGGGGAATCCTGCAGGCAGGTAAGTTTTTCCATAGTTAACTCATGATGGATTTCATCATGATGGATGAAACTCAGCTCGAGGTAACTCTGGCCAAACACCCAGGAGGTTAAAGGAAAATAAAATGACCCTCTCTCTGTACTGTTGTGCAGTGTTTTTGTAAAATATTCTTTGGAAATAGTTAATGTACCCCATAGCCCTGCCTAATTTTCTGTGCCTTTGTGACAATGTTGCCTATTAGGCCTAACAATGGGCAGAGATTAGCCCTTAAAGCCAGAAGTTACCTTCATAGATTTCAATGGGATTAATTGAGCTTGTCAGGATGCTGAACCCTATGTGACTCAAGAAACATCCTTTAAAATGCACACAAAAATACATTTTTGTTACCATATATATATTTAGGCAATATTTAAGCTTCAAATCAGATAGCAATGTATTCAGCCTCATCATTTTGTACCTTGCGAATGTGTTACTGCTGAAAGGATTTATTTTCCTTTCTTGGCATACAACAATGCAGTCTAACAGCCTATTGTGTCTTTGAACCTTGACTGCTGACTGAGTAATATAATCAATCCCTTTTATTCTACTCTCCAATGATGTAAAGCTTAGAAAGCTTACTCAACCATATAAAAATACTCTAATAATCTAAGCTGTGGCCTGCTGAGTAGAAGGGAAGGCCACAAGCAAGAAAGTTTGGGAAAGGTTTTAACAGATAAGACTTAATAATTTTTCTAAAATAACAATGTGGGTTTGATGTTATTTTATTGACTGATGCACACATTTTTGTGGTGTCTGCCTTTTACTAGTTATATAGAGGGGTTCAACTTAATACTGCTTCTAATAAAAAAACTTTACAGAAAAAAAATCCTTAGGTTTGGTTCACACCTATTACATTATACCAATGCATAGCACATAATGAGATGTGAATTTGTGATATGGCGGTCTATTCATTTGAATTTGAAAGGGAGCAGGAGAAAAGAAAGGGAAAACTCAACGTTTTCCAGAAAAAAACTCCCAAAGTCTAGGAAACTTTAAAGGCATTGATTTCAAATTATAATAGTTTTATTATAAAAATAGCAGCTATAATACACACACTGTGTTTCATCCATGTACAAATTTAAAGAGGTAGTACAAAATACACATCATGATATACAATTGTCCACATACATCAAAAAATGAAAAAATAAAACATATTGCACAATCCCGGTGCGTTTCGCAGGGCTTCCTCAAGGGCCTATTGTGCTGAGTAAGCCTGTGAACCCCATGTGTCTCTGGTCATGTCATTGTAACTGAGGTCAATAATTTTCACAACTGCAACAAAGCTGCAACAAAGGTTTTGACCATGGACATCAGGAGAATGGGGGAGAGACAGACCCACCATATATACTGTCTCTCTCATAATACCATATAGTGTATCGAATGGTGTAAACATTGTTACAATGTGTGTCACAAATCCACATCTCATGTGTAAGATTGAAAGGGTGCAACACACCTTTGTGACACAGTGCACTTGGAAAGTTGACTTATTGGTAAGCCAAGGGCTGTAGATGAGGTTCCAATGCCTGTATCTTCCACCACTTGTGGGGGTTCAGCTGCAAATGAGGCTCTCAGTGAAACAACTGCACACTGCCAGGCTTTTCTTTATGGCTTCTGCCCATATTTACTGGCACAACAAAAGCTCCAAAACAAAGATACCATTGCAGGGGTTCCCAACAGCAACATAAATGTCCACATTGTTTAGAAGCTTGTCTTCACTGTTCAGACAACTTCGCGCAGCAGGTGCTTTAACCTCCCTAGCGTTATGGGCTTTTCGCGCCATTTTTTATGGCACGAAAAGCCGCTTCCAAGGCAATTGCGGCGGAGTACACTGTACTCCATCGTGATTGCCAGCTCTCCCCCCAGCCCTTTCTAATTAGACGCCGGCAATGTGTGGGGAGAAAAGCGACGCCCCCTCCATTAACATGGAGGTCTATGGCACCGCCACCCATGCCCCCCAGGGACGCCGAAGACATGGGGCCGGAAATGCTCTGTGTGCCAGCAGCTCTGTAGAAATGCTGCAGGCACATGGAGAGCCCGATCCCGGCATGGGCGCAGTTTGATCGTGAATCAAACTGCGCCCGTACTGGCTATGGGTGTAACGCTAGGGAGGTTAAATGGGCTTCTGAGCCTCAGAAAAAACTGGACCAGGAGTTGGACCACCCTATTGTTGCAGATTCCCAGTGAAACCAGTCCTAGACACAACTTCCCTCAGAGGAACAGAAGATTTCCCTGCAAATATATCAGTGCTGCTTTCACCTCAGAATGTGAATCTGAGATACCGTTGCCCCAAATATCTTCCATCCATTACTCTGCCTAGTAACACAGGTGACCTGCTTATCACTGTGTGTCTCTCTCTATATATAAATATCTTGCAGAAAAAATATATACATTCTGTAATATTATATTGTTGACATTGAAATGTGTACTAACAGCCAACAATGATATGTCTCTTTGTATGGTTATATTAACTCATGTCTTAATACAGTATACATGGGTTATATTATTAAAAATGTGTCATTACAAAGGAAGAATTGATTCTGCTAGATTTGATGTGGATGCCATCAATGCACTCTTTACCTTTTTCAATGAAATAATGTATGGATTTGACATGCATCAGAATACATTATAGACTAGGATAGGCAGACATATGGCAGCTTATGAATTTAAAAAAGTGTAATAATAGCTGCTACCTTCATGAAAAGTATTCAGTGCAGAGCCTGAGCTGCCTTGTTATCCTGAGCAGAATGTCTGTTATATCCTGTAAAGGCCCTGAATTAACCCCAATCATTTGTCTGTCTGTGTGCATAAAGGATGCATGGTAGGATAGACAAAGGAGATTGCTTGGATCATTGCCTTTCAAGCAGAAACACTACAAGCTACTAAGAAAAAAGACTTATCTCGAATTATAGTCATGCTTCTCTCCAGCTAAAACGACAGTTGCCCATTGTTAATGGCCAATCTATAAACAAGTCGCGGGCTGCTGATGTAATCAAAAACCCCTCTTAATAACACATTTAAAGTCATAAGTACAAAAAGGTAATGTGAATGTTACATTTCACTGTGGTTCATCCGTGTCAGCTCAGTTGTGTTTTGTCTGACATGTGAAATGCATTTTTTTAAATAAAAAAATCATTAGCCTGATGCAGTGTGGAGGGGGTCAGCCGGTCCACCAGAAGGAGCTCTAGGCTTGAGGACATAAAAGGGAAGTGCAGGAAGGAGGAAGGGCTGGTGTCTGAGGACAGTGTGAGTGCAGAGACAAGTGAGGCGATTGTGTGCCCTTGGCATCTGAAGGAAAATGCAGGGAGCGTACGGGTGGCTCCTCAGCAAAACTACCCATGTACAGTGTCCAGGACTGTGCTGATTGCCTTGCAACTGTGCCAGGAAAAAGTGTGGTGGCCCCTTCCCACCGGAGCTGAGAGGAAGGGTCAGTGCCCAGGAGCAGAAGGCAGCCAGGGTCGGTGCAGTAGAGTCCCCAGGTTTACTTTAAAACACTGTTGGTTGATATACCCCAGGTTTGGGCTCTGGACTATTCCAGCATCTCGGCTTGCCGCCACTGCGCTTCAGTGTGGTGAGAACTATTACAGGCTGCGCCTTTATCTGATACCATTTTTGTTGCTCTGTACAATCAATAAAGTACAGGTTGCACGAAATTGGTTCTACGGTTCCTAGCTCACTACCCCCGGGCCTGCTCCATTACACCATTGACCTCAAACTACAGATAATATCAATTCAAAGACTTCAAGGCTCAGATCAGTCCAATCTACAGTGTTTTGCAAAAGCATTAACCCCCTTGGAATTTTTCCATATTTTGTTGCCTCCGTGCCGCGATTCTAATCGCAGGAGACTGCGGGAAATCGCTGGGTGCTAGCTTGCTACTGTCATTTTTGCCCATTCCTCAAGCCAAAACTGCTCCAGCCCCAGTTCCTTCATTGTTGCTTGTGAACTACCATCTTAAAGGTTACCATAAATGGTCCCTACCCGATCTCAAAGTTGTGGTGGGCCTCTGAATTTTAGGGCCCAGGTGCCCAACCTGCGGCCCTTTGGGCATTCTTTGGCGGCCCCCTTGGTCATCCCCTAAATCTTTACTGTTATTACATAGGACTCACCTGTCCACCGATCCCCTGCTGACAGGTCCTCACCGGGGAACTTCTTTGAGTGGGAAGAGGAGGAGAGGTGATAAACTTGCGTTATAGGCGTGCATAAAAGCCAATCAGTGACCCAGATGGCGCCTGAGCAAGTCCCTTGTCTCTCCTCTTGTCCTCTAGTGTTGGTGGGGCATCAGCCAACTGGTGAGTGCCTATTCTCCCTCTATTTCATAAATCATTGGGGGGGGGGGGGCACATAACCTGAGAATAGGGGCTTAAACCTTTATAAGCAGTATAGGTTAAAAAATTTATGTGCGGTCCTTTAGTAATGCTGAGGGCAGCACTTGTGGCCCTCCATATCAACTCAGTTGCCCACCAATGTTTTAGGGGCTTCATGTCATAAACACATGCAAATTATTCATTTATATTACAAGTTGAAAACAAATAAGTGAATACTTTTTCATGGCGCTGTATACTTTCAGATCAACCCTAATTCCTAAAATTCAGATTTCCGTGCTTACACTTTATACCTCTGATAAGCCTACTCTATACACTGCAGACCTCACGGCAACCTTATCCATCAATGGCCTTTCATATTGGTGATCAACAATTTCTAAATTTGTTTTAAATTTACTTAAATCTCTAAAATTTGTAGTAATTAGTAGTAAATCAGTATTAGTATACATCAAAAAAACTTTTCATAGTTTCTTTTAGGCAGATCTGTAATTTAATCACCTAAATCTCTAAGTAAAGTGGCGATACACAAAGGGTGCACAGCCGATTCTCAGCACGACTGGCCATGCATGATGATGTCATCACCTCGGTCGATCTGCCAGAAAGTCGACCTGGCATTGAGGCGTCTATGGCCGGCTTAATATATAAAAAAGGTTATTTACCTTCTATACTCAAATATAAGCCAAATTTATATTATTTATATTTATAAGCCATCACCTGAAATGTGCACAAAAAATTAAATTCAGCTTATTCTCGGGTCGAGAAATTTAAATCTCTGCATTTCACTGGTGGACTTTGAGAGTAAACTGGAAAGCCCCTGAACATGGTTTCATCATTCATTTGCTGGAGATGTAGAGAAGGTATGTAGTAACAATTTTTCCCCAAAAATGTTTGCTCTAGTATATGTAGTCTTTGAATAAATTTGGTTCAAAATCAAGTAAAGTTGACTTAATTTTGAACTTAATTAATGCAAAAACTCCATAAGCTAGAGCAATACTTTTTTTGTAATTTTTGTAACCCTTACCTAAATCTTCAGAAATGTTGGTGATGATATCATGTTCAGGAGCTTTGCAATTACAAAGCTAGAAATAATAAATAAATTAATAAATAATAAATAAATAAATAATAATAAAGAATAATAAATTACAAAGCTAGAAATAATAAATTAATAATAAATAAATAATAAAGAATAATAAATTACAAAGCTAGAAATAATAAATCTCATAACAAAGCACGTTTGCTGTGTGTTTCTGTGCCTTAGCTGGTTCATCCCCCACAGTTTTTCCAGATTTTTTTTGCAAAATTAGGTACCTCTGCTTATATTCGGGTCAGCTTATACTCAAGTATATGTGGAAGATAGTTATGAAATAAATACGTGTACCAATGCTTTATGGGAATGATCTGCTCCTAAGCATTACCTTTTTAATAAATCAGCTCCCAAGTCTTAATGAAGCATGCTTCTTGTCTAGATAAATGAAGCTCATATTAAGTGAACTGTACTATAAACAGAAAAATACTGTTGTGTTTGCACATGTCATAATCACTACATCAGCCTTTGCTTGGCAGCATGTGTGTACATGGTGCCGGCCGTTAGGTTCAATGAGCCATACAGATATCATCAAACAACTCAGTTCCCTTCATTTGAAAAGGTCTTGAGCTCTCATTGATTCTGTATGTGAGCTCTTAAAGCATAAAAAAATACTGCTGCCTTCTTTGTTTGCTAATAAACCTTGTGTTTTTTATGGTCCTGAATTTTACCGTATTTTTCGGACTATAAGACACACTTTTTTACCATTAAAATCAATGGGAATGTGTCCCTGCATCTTATGGTCCGAATATGTAAAAAAATATATTTTTTTTATTTAGTCCCAACCATCCTGGGAACAAATAGCTCTGCATCCCAGGAGACAGAAATGTGTTCCATTTCCTCCAGCCAAGCCATAAAGCTTGAGAAGAAGATCTAATCTGCATTAGCACAAGCAGTACCCATTCTCTGAACACACTGACCAACTTATAGAGAGAGACATTTTACAATTAGATAGCATGAGTTGTGTATTTATATTGTGCATTGCAATAAGTACATTTTGTAACAAAGACTTATATCTCCTCCCTTCTGTAAATAACTGCTCATGCTCAAGTTGTTCGTGACAGATTGTAAATTGTGTCTCTTCAGTGTGTTCAGAGAATGGGTACTGCTAGTGTACAGACACATGCTAAAGTTTCAGCACTGACACTCTGCTGCAGTGAAGTACTCCCTCCTGGCACTGGCCTTTTGGCTGGAGGAATATAGAGTGAATACTGCATGGTCCAGTACTGCTTACTTTGCTGAAACATTATGTATATTCACTTAATATCTGAATTGCTGTGTTTCTCTTTCTTTCCCCTAATTTTCTCTCCAAAACTTTGGGGTCTTGTGGTCCAGTGCATCTTATAGTCTGAAAAATATGGTAATTCATGTTTTAATTGATTTGCTTTGCAAGATAATCACCCATAGGGTGTTCTCTGATACTCTATGCTGTTGTAACATTTTTATTGATGAGCCTATAGGGTAACAGTAGTTTTTTATATTATTTTTTAAAACTGTACTGTTAAAAATGATTTATTTTTCTCCTTTTTTTCTGTTTGAACACATTTTGTGAGAGCGTTAAAATACTAAAGCTATTTTGATGTTGTTGTCAAGTTTCCTAGCTGGGAGAAAAGCCAAATTCAATGTGAAGTGCAGTGAGAATAGTATGTTTTCCACTCTGTCTTGGAGTGAAAACTTCTGGCCAGGTTTTGAAATGGTTGTCAATTAAATTGTGAATGTCGCTAAAAGAGGCAGCAACCAACCATAGGTGCACCCTTTGCCATGGAAGAAGGAATATTTGGGATCATGATATGTAATGCAATACTGTACCTGGTCTCATCATTAATAAAATATGATAATACTAACTTTTCTAAAGGAGAAAAGATTTGCTGCCTTGTGTTTTTGAAACATTCACTGGAATTAAGAGGAATACCAGCTTAGTTAAATGAAATATTGACATTTTAAGTGATATTTCTAGGCAGGTTAATAAACCAGATGTTGTGCACATTATTGCAAGAAAGGCATGATAAAAGCCAAGGTACCTCATTTTACCTACAAAATCTGGAAAAATGTATTGACTTGAGTATAAGCCGAGGGTGGGAAATGTAGCTACTTGCAAAGTTAAATACTGGAGTTTTCTAAATGAAATTCAACCATCTGCAGTAAAAAAGGAACAAAATGTCCACAAGATAGCGCTGCATTCCAGTCCACAAGATAGCGCTGCATTCCAACAGCAGAGTCCAGCTGAGGAATGCCACAGATACCCTGTTTCCCCCATGAAAGGCACTGTCTTATATGTTTTGAAACGCCAAAATATGCCCTAGGTCTTATTTTCAGGGTATGTCTTATTCTAATCACTCTGTGTCATTCATTGCTCCCTTCTGATCACTCTGTGCCAATCATTGTCCCCTTTGATCACTCTGTGTCAATCATTGTCCCCTTTGATCACTCTGTGCCATTCACTGTCCCCTTCTGATCACTCTGTGCTATTCATTGTCCCCTTTGATCACTCTGTGCCAATCATTGTTCCCTTCCCCTTCACTGACTCACTTTTTTTTGGTTCTATCAATACAGCCGGGTAACAGACTCCGTTACTGCAGGGATTAGTAGCTTGCTTCCTGCCTGCACTGCAGCCAGCCCTGACAGAGTCACACGGAGGCACACAGTTACCCATTGTACCACCCGAATGGGAGATTCGGGCAGGGGCAGGTATCGGGGGTGGCTTATTTAATGGGGATGGCTTATCATAGGGAAAACAGGTTAGAACAGTCATTGGACCACCCATAGAGGCTGCCGGAGACTGCAGGGAGACCAGCAAGCACCCGGACAGGTAAGTGGGACCCTGACTGGAGTATGAACCGAGGGGGGCTTTTTCAGCAGATTTTTGTGATGAAACTTGGCTTATACTCGAGTATATACAATATACAGTTAGAAAAATGTCTAACTGTAAATATCGCTTCTCGGCCTTTTGGCTAAGATCAAGTGTAGTATCTGTTCTTATCAGTTTCCT
>CM070034.1:151765983-151781477 GCA_036250615.1 Ptychadena robeensis
ACACGAGTTTTCGTATGGGTGCTTGCACTCTCCGAGGCTCAATAAAAAAAAAAAAAAAATACAGTTAGAAAAATGTGAATCTTGGTTAAAAATAAGTGTTGAAAATCTGTTTAGGCTTCCAAAGTTCAAAAGAGAACTGCCACCACGGATCTGACATCTCGGCTTGTCTGTATTTCCATTTTAATGGAAGAACTAGAGTAGTATGGAGTTTCCTAGAAAAATGCGATGGGCAGAACGGATTTTAATTGCTTACTATAAAAGATAAAGCAATCCTTAAGGTAAGGAAACAGGCAGAAGCAAAACTTATTTTCATGAAATTAGGATCCCAGTTACAGTGAACAAAAAGATAATTATTATAGCAAGATATGCATAACATCCATAATTACTGCCTCAGGGTATGTGGTCCTCTTACAGTCAATGCATACATGCCGAGCTTTTGAACATAATTTCTCTTGGGAGTCTGAAGAGGATTCGGTCTACTATGTAAAACAATCCACTTGTGATTTGAAATATTTTCCCAGAACAGAATCATACAAATAATGGTAAGGTACTTCAAATTTAATTGTTTCCTGCCCTTATCCCCAGCAGCACATCCTTTCTTCTCCTTTGCTTACCCATCACTCTACGTAAGAAGAAACCAATAATACAGCTCTTTATAAGCTCTAAATCACTCCAGCTGAAGCTTACGCAAGGCGCTCTACACTCTTAGGGTAAGGCTCCACTTGGGCGGTTTAGGAACGGATGCGGCACGTTTTTTTAATCGTGCCAAAACTGCTCCCATTACCTCCAATGTGCCTAGCTTCACTGCTGCGGAGCAACGTGATGATGTCATCGCGCTGCAATTGGCCACTACAGAATTTGGCGGGAATCTTACTATCTATGGCTTCCTTAAGGTGATGAAACTTTATAAAAAAGCATGTAGATTTTTCATAAAATGCAGCTGGAAAAGGGAATCTTTAACTGTCAGTTTTACAAGTGCATGCTTGCATTCATATCTCTTAACCTCCTGGGCATTACCCCAAAGCCAGTACGGGTGCAACCGCCGGCTCTCCCTGAGCCTGCAGTATTTCTCCAAAGCTGCAGGACAGCCCCATGTCTTCAGCAAGGGGTGCCACCATAGACCTCCATGTTAATGGAGGGGGCATCGCTTTTCTCCCTACACACTGCTGGCATTGTGAAGAGGGCCAGGGGAGAGCTGGCAAAGATTGCCCAGGCAGCAGCTTTTTGTGCCATAGGAAATGTTGCGAAAAGCAGATTGTACAGATAGTTTTCTGGCCGCATTTAAGGTGGGCGCGTTAGATTTGCGGCCAATTTTGCGGCAAATGTGTGTGCACACACGGCAGTCAATCAGTGGGGAAATTGGCCACAAATCTAACCCACCTTAAATGGCCACCTTTAGCTTTACACATTTGATGATTATTTGTTTACAATATAAACTAATAGAAAAAAATCATCCATTAGACAGCCTGTTGGGTACCAAAGTGGGGGGAGGGGGTGTAAGTGTAGCAGCTAGGATAAAATATACACATTAATAATCATTATTAACAGCAAAGTCCATAACCAATTACAAATATTACATGGGAACGGGAAGGATTTCTGTAGCACAGGTTGGTTTCTATGATGCATTTTCCAACATTACATGGGGACAGTTGATAAATAAAAACCAGCAGGTCATGTTAGAAATAATGAAAAGTTTACATTGTGGGACATACTTGATAAATAGTGATGGGCGAACTGTTCGCCCTCTTTCTAGCCGGCGAGCAGTACGGGTGTTCGACCTGCCCCGTTCGAGAAGGAGCCCTCTATTCTTCCTCCGGCAGGATCAGAAGCTGCGAGATCCCGCCGCAGGAAGAATCTGTTCACTAGAAGACCGGGCATGAAGCCGGTCTTCTAGTGCAGAGCTGGCTCAAGGACCGGAAGTGACTTCAGTGATGTCACTTCCAGCTATCGAAACCAGGAACTATGTGTTCCAGATACAGGAAGTAGAATCACTGACATCACATCCGTTTTTTTCCTGTGAACAGACGGATTCTTTAAAAGTCAGATCCGCCTGTTCGCGGACAGACCGAAGTTCGGCCATCAGACCGAGAATACTGGGGGGCTCAATAGGAACAATGGGCCATTGTTCCTATTGAGCCCCCCAGTATCTGTAAGCCTGAAGTGATCTCTTCTCCCCCACCAGGAAGTGAGGTCCTCCTGGATAGCACATGGCCCTGAGAGAGCCAGCCTTGTAAACCTCTCTCAATGTGAGTATCTTGTCTGTTGTTTTGTCTCATTTTGTTCCATTTGTTTTACCTTATCCTTTTCCACATTTTTTAACCATCTGTTGTACTAGGTTGTGCGCCTCTGTCCTTGTTCTTATTTGTCTGTTATTGGGGCCCACACTCCTCCATTTTGAGAGCTGCACACCTACACACAACTTAAACATCCATCCCTCATACTGACTCCATTTTGCTCTGTGATCCTTGCTCAGGCCTCATACACCCACTGAGGGCCTTTCTGGCCACTGTTATCACTATAGCTGTGTAATCACTGCTGAAGGTTGTGCGCAACTACCCATTATCTTTCTTAGCCTATATCATGCACTGCCTGGGATTTGTAGAAACAACAGAAAATATTCGTTATAGATTGGGACTGAAGATGCGTTTGCTCTGAATGTCCAAACATAGGTGCACGATATGTTTTGTTTTTTTAAGCATGCACAGTTTATTTTTAATTGCTATTTTGTGTACATTTAAATTGCTTAAAAAAAACAAAAGACTTCTACTTGCCTCTAGTTATCCAATCTAGTCAATGTGTGACTACACTACTATTGTGCATTGCACAACATTGCACAGCATTGCATTGATATATGGGGCACAACAGTATAGAAGTGAGCTGTAAAATCACAATATTGAAATGTACAGCATTTATTGTGATGTCATCCTACAGAAACTCACTGTGCTTACTTGAATTTATAGTAACTTCTCTTCATTTGAAGTTCACTTGATTGTCAAGGATTTTTATGCTGCTGCTGCTTATTACATTCAGTTGCAAAAGAAGATTTCAGTATCTTGAGTCTGGAAGGATCCACTTGACAGATGCTTTTAGCTGCCCCAGGCCAGAGATACTCAGCACAGCACAGTGTGCAAATGGTTTTGTTCATATATACTAGTTGATTCTACTTGGGTAGAACTTTTATTCACACAAAAAAGCCTAATAAAGAAAATGAAAAGGCTTCTACTTTATTAATTGTAAAAATTTTAGAATTTTTGTACCTTGGCATTTGATTCACATGTTTTTTTTTTCTTTTACAGTTTACAAAAAAAGAAGGTGAGCCTCATTTGTTATGATCAGATGACACATTCTTAGCATTTAAAATGCTGACACTGTATCCCCTTCAGTGACAATACCTGTAGGAGTAGGATAGCAAATTCTCCATGGCAAACTTTTCATGCAATTGAACTCATGGAGAAGCAAATGATCGCATTGACAAAGTAATCATGTGGATCTTCCTTGATTTGAAAAAAAAAATTAAATCTGTCTCATTTCCTTCTACGTAGACTGCGTAAACAGAATCGACCTATTATAACAGATTTCATTTAGTTGTAGTCAGTGTGGTAAAACAAAAAGTTAAATACCTCCCTACACTTAAAGTGGTTTTAAAACACACATACATTAAGCAGACACAATACTCACCTGTCAGCAGTTCAGATGCTGGAAAACTGCTACACAAAAAAACCCACAACATACTTACCTCCTTAGCTCCTGGAGAAGAGCAGCTGCTTCCGCCCTCACTAGGGAAGGAGGGATCAGCTGCTGACGAGTTCCTGACTGGGAGAAATGTCCTTAACACCATTTCGCCTGCCTAGGCGCGACGTAAGGCAGTGGGAGGGGCGCACCTGGAACAAGCTCCCCTCCTTCTGTCAGAAAAATACTTTTTATTTTTACAATTGAGGATCTCAGCAGTATCAGCTGAGCTGCAGCCAATACTGCTGGGTGACCTCCCAGGTGGTAGGTTCACTTTAAGTATTAAAAAAAACATAGGCCTATTAAATGAACAAGAATATTGGTGTACAAGTTATCCCGCTACAAGAAACGTTTGACAACACTAAATAACAAAATACATTTTAGAATTTTAAATAAAATTATTTATAAAGACAAATGATTCAAAATGAATATGTAAGTGAAAAGAACTCTAAAAGTAGCAGTAGAAATCCAAGGAATTCAGAGTCTTTCTCCGTCCAACTAAACATTGGCAGCATTTTACCAACAACAGGTAGGAATGTCTGCACAAAAATAGTAACTACTGCAAGGTTAGCTTTAAAAACAGGGTGGATAAAAATCTATCATTTATTTATTTTAAATCAGATTTTTTTATGTAAATCAGATTTTTTTTAATAAAATGCCTTTAAAAAATATATTACCAGCCAAAGATAATAAGATTTGTTTTTTCATTATGTAGAATAAGGCTGTATATGTTTTTTTGGGGTAAATAAATTCCATTAATCCTTTCACAATGTCATGCTCTTCCAGAGGTTTTTGTAAGATTATTGGGCAGTTTCTCCGCCTATTATCACAGATGCTTGGTTTACTTTTGCAGTTCTCAAAACTGAATTTGACTCAGCAGAGATCACATGCCTCTTCCTCACAGCAAAAAATTTATAACATAAACAGAGTTGAGAAGAATACCTCAATCGTATTGCTCTACAAACCTATGAATACAGAATCAACCCCTTCAGCGCTAAGTTTCATCAAGAAACTCAGTGAATAGAATAGAAACAATATTTTTTAAGGTTTTCATGTGTAGGCTGGGCTGACAGTCTAAGTTTCTTAAAATATATATATATTTGTTTAGCTAAAGTTTACAAACATGGATGTTTATTTAAGCAAATAACATATACTGTAATGTTATGTTTCAGTTGAATAAATCTATTTAAATTTGTTATTATTAAGGTAATGATTTTTTTTCTCCTTCCCAAGTACAACAGAAAAGTTGTCCAAATATAAATGATTAATCTAAACTGGGGATAGAAAACTAATATGAGAAGTTGTTATTCTAAAAATCTTCATCTACTTACATATTAATGTTATTTACATTACTTACATATTAATGTTAGTCTTTATGTAGAAAACTAGGATTTAAATTAAGCATTAGTGACTAGTTGTTTCAATCGTTAAATCAAAGTTTGATTTAAATCAAATCCACCCTGTTTAAAAACCATATACTGAATGAAGCACACAATACAATGATCAGTAGATGGATACATAAAGTCATGTTCAACATAGTCGTCTTGCTGTCCCTTTAATGTAAATATGCGACCAATGGGGTTTAGCAGCAGCAATGATAAACATTTCCACTTGTTGACAATTAAGACTGACAATGACCACATGTATGGCTAAAAAGTAATGGAAAAGTTCTTCCTGAGGAAGCCAGCGAGGGCGAAACATGTAGGATTGCGAATTACAAGATTTAAAACATCTTTACACAATATGTTACAACTGTGCTGTTAATTGCATTCAACCTGTAT
This sequence comes from Ptychadena robeensis, assembly GCA_036250615.1. Classification (NCBI taxonomy): domain Eukaryota; kingdom Metazoa; phylum Chordata; class Amphibia; order Anura; family Ptychadenidae; genus Ptychadena; species Ptychadena robeensis. The sequence continues at coordinate 151,771,494 of CM070034.1, forward strand.
TTTTTTATTATACGGTAGGCCAACCCACCGAGGGTTTGTTCCCCTGGTGGAAACCATCTATTATATTATCTTTACTATTTGTTAAATAAAATATTATAGTTTATATTGATAAACTATTTGTTAAGTAAAAATTATCTTATTTATCAAATTGATTTGTTTGTGCCTCAAAAACCCTTAACCCACTATTTGTTGGGACCACCAGGGAGTTCACTCCATGGGCTGGGGTCTCAACAAAGTACTGCTTTCATCAATTTATTTTATAAACTGCTGGTTAAATCTCCGCTATCTTTATAATTTTTACTTCCAAAAAAATCCTCGTATGCATAACAATGTTTTCATCAAATAAGTAATGCTTTGAATTGCCAATGCTCTTAGATAAAGCATACCCATGCAAATGTTAAGCTGTTTTGGGCAGTCTATGGTGTGGCTGCATGACTAAAACTCAAGGACTTTGATTACATGTTCTTTCCTGAAGAGAAAAAGCTAAATGGAACTCTGATCCTCCCTTCTGTAACAATCTATGACCAAAAGGCTAGACCAGTGAATGTATGAACCTAACTGTAGGGAGCGTGAAGGAGAATTTTCTTCAGCAAAGGTAGTCATTTTAACTTTTGTATTTTTCTTTATAAAATCACGGCAGCATCCATGCTAAAATGAAAGATGTGCCTTATAAATATGCACATGCTTGTACCACAAATACAATAAAGATTGAGGGATAGAACTCTACTTCAAGCAAAATATTACCAACCTGTTCTTGAGACCACTTCTGCCTTTCTTCTGGAGTCCGAACCTTTCCTTTGTAATTTCTTTGAACGTCAACAACGTGCTTTGAAGCCGAGGGAATATTTAAGGACTTTGGCCGACCTTCATGTCTGTTGGCGGTATGGACGGTGTCTGTTTTCTGGCATGTTTCTATATGATCCTTTGGCACATTTTCTGATACAGTGTGCTCAGGGCTGTCAGCAGGGCTATTTATACTGCTCATACTCATACTCATTTTGATCTCAGCAACTATTTGATCAATGTCCTCCTCTTGATCTTCCCCTTCTCCCTCAGTTTTCCTTGAATGAAATGGGGATTGTGGAAGGGAATTTCCATTTGTTTCTGTTGGATAGTAGTCTTGATACGTTTCTTCACTTTCACTATATTGAGCTGTTTCCTCTTGGTCTTGAACTTCAAGCGAGGATGAATTATCCTCCTCCAACATTTGAATCTGACTTTCCTGACCTATTTCTTCATCTGTACATTCTTCCTGCTGTCTCTTTCCATTTGTCCATCCTTCTTCCACAGCTTCAACACATTCATCTGTCTCTATATGATGTTCCTCATTCTGAATGTACTCCTCCCCATTGCAGTCCATACCTTCCAGGTAACTATCATCTTCAGGACAATACCTTATATAATATGTAATTCCATCTTCTTCATCAGGAAGACCTTCATCGTACTCCTCATCTGAAGTGTTATTTACATAGTCAGAACTTGAATCCCCATCACCGCTGTTGTCATTACAGTCGTGATCCTCCTGATTTGTTGCAGTGTGCATGCTGGATATTTGTGTGTTAGTGTACTCATGCACCACAGGCTCCTCATATACGGAGTCCTCATTATCACGACTGCCAACATGAGGGGAAGAAGGGCAGGATCTTGGTCTTTGGTCCAGCATGCTGGCAGTGCTTTGACGTTTTCTGTTTGCCATATTATATGACCTACAGGACCATCATTTCAAGAATTGTTCTGTAGAAAAAGAAAATAGGAATGAATTTTTTTTTAGGATCTTGTCCATATTGATTTAAAAAGATCAATCAATCTAAAATGTTTTCCCAAAACTAATTACAACAAATTAAAACAAATTATGATATAGGTATATTTTTCAGTATTCTAATAGTTTGGGAGTTTTTTGTAAATCTTTAGGACACAATAAAGTACCAATAAAACACTGTCAGGCATTCAACCCCTTCCTTACACTACTACAAATGTTTTTGTTTTTCTAGATCCCAGTTTAAAAGATTTCTCAAACAGGAAGTAGGGCAAAATATCTCCCTACAGGCAGCAATAAGAGAGTTCTAGTCATAATGAAGGCCCCAGGCTTTCTTGAATTTAGGACAGTAGGTCTATGGGATTTCTCAGATCCATTCTGCAGGTATAATCAAGATTAAACCTATAGAAATCATAAAAGCTTCAAAAAACGGTATCACAAAAAACGGACTCCAAACTTTCTATATTCATCGATGACTAACACTGTACAACACTCTACTATTGTCTGTATATACAAAAGTTTTATAATTTATTGGTTCCACAGTGTATGTAGATCCTGAAATCCTGATGTGATACTAATACTTTTGAGGACGATCGACCTCTGTGCTCATTTGCGGCACTCACTCGAGGGTCAATTGCCCACAAAATGGAGACGCCAACCTGGTGTGACTGACCAGAATAGCACTGCAAGTCGGTCCCATGGCTATCCGCCTTGGCGAATCTTTTCTGGTTGATCACTATACTCTGGATAGGGGCCAGGGTCCCCATGCACACATCGCAATTCCTGTACGTTTGGTGGATAACCGAAAACAGAGGGGTGACATCACCACATAGCTCCACCCTTTCCATATTAGTTTTATAGTAGAACCACTGCCAGAAAAGTTGCTTAAACTAAATTCTTTTCTCAATGTTTTTATATTAAAGAAAAACTTTTTATAAAAAGTTAATGGAACAGCAATTGTAGCAATTGAATGCAGCATAATAAGTGGCAATGAACTAATACGGTTTCAATAGGTGCAATGTTAGACTTGTGTGACATGTCTTTTTAATAAAAGATGAGTGCATGAGCAGGTATATCTTTAATATCATCCTGATAGCTGTCCCTTACCTAGATATTCAACATATCCATAGGTTAACAGCTGGGAGTGATCGCTAACAACAACCAACCAACTGGAGAACTACTTGATGTTTTCTATACCAACATACTTCTACCATTTTGTTATAGCAAATGATTGGCTGGTGATTAATAGGAAGTCCATCCTGCTGTTTATCTATGGTGCTGGTGAAAGACTACATGTGGGCAAAACAATTTGATATTAGCGTGGTATAGGACACCCATCAACCAGAACATGGTCACATTTAGAGCCAAAAGCAGTCCACATGCAGCTGTAAATGCATAGAATTGAGTAGCCTCTAAAAAAAAATCATAAATGCATATTGAAGTTACCTAAAAACATATTGTTGTTGCCCAGCCACAGAACTTTTATTTCCACAATAGCATTATAAAGTCCAGAGCCCAGGTGCCCAACCTGCAGCCCTTTGGACATTTTTTGGCGGCCCCTTTATTCTTCCACTAAAAGCCAATCAGCGACCAAGCTGGCACCTGAGCAAGTCCCTCTCGCCTATCATCCTCCTCTTCTTCTCTAGTGTTGCTGGGGGATCAGCACACAGGTGAGTGCCTATGCTCTCACTATTCCACCAATGAATGGGGGTGATTATAATTGTAGAACATATTGTGGCACATAACCTTTGACAATGTATTTGACACAAAATGTGAATTACCACACTACAGTGTTCACTAATGATTGAAGTATCATTTAAAACAATTTTTGTTATTTAAGAATTAAAAAGGAATGTCTTCTAGCTATGCCTGCTGTCATTTGTTTATTATAAAAAGTCAGTATAGATTGAAATTGTTATGTGCGGTCCGTAACCTCCCTAGCGCACTGCTGAGGTCCAGATTTCTGTACCAAAAGTGCACCATAGACTTCAATGGTAAATTTTTCTTTATGTCGTAGGCCTGTAACTTCCCAAAATATGTCCGTACAAGGGTCTAATGGACATCCTGAATATAATAATGCTTGAAACAAACAATTATGTAAAATAAAAATATTTTTTTAAATAAAAATAATGAAAAAAAAACACAAAAATTAGGACACAAAACTATGCTGATATGTACTAAATATCGCCAAAATAAAAAGTCTCTGGTGCCCCAGATGTGGCCATTTGCACTTAACCCTCTCTAACCTGGTGTGATAAAATCACATCAGGGAAGAAATGGTTACTGCAAATGGGCACATCTGGGGCATCAGGGACTTTATTCTGGCGATATTTAGTACATAGGGGGAGTTTGAAAGCAGTTTTCTACATAGAAAACTGCTTTCATGCTATTTACTGTACAAATCTCCCGCCGCCTCCCCGAGTGATGTCATCACGTCACTCGGAGCGGGGGGGGGGGGGGGGGGGGGGGGGAGAAGGACACGAGGAGGCATGTCGCATCGGGGACAGCGTGAGTAAGTGCTCTCCCTGAGCCCCGCATTGTACTGGACGGCCGCACCTCGTCCAGTGCGATAGTAGCAGTTGGAGCGCTGGACGAGGTGCTGCCGTCCATAACGCTAGGGCGGTTAAGTAATGCTAAGGGTCGCACTTATGACCCTCCATATTAACTCAGTTGGTCACCACTGGTCTAGAACCAAGTTTTAACAACTAAAATATTCATTCATCAGTACTTATTTTTTTACCTTTAGTTTCTCTCTAAAGAAATAACTGATAGTATCACTGCAATGCACGTTTCCAATGTAAATGAGTTGAGTAGCATAAAAACGATATAGTAACTATTCAAGACCAGCCAACTAACAGCAGCATATGTATACGAGTCTTCAAACTGCACAAAGCAGCTGTAGCCTGTATTTGAGAATGTAAACATTTCCTTAATTCCAATATAATTATACATGAAAGTGCAGATTACTGGTGACTCATGCTGCTGCTGTCTAACTTTCTTTAGACATCAGACAAGGAAAATACATTTCTATTTTCAATAATTTCATCACCAGGTTTTGCAGTACAGTTATTTTAGCACCATCTGTTCTACCATGGGGTTTAGAAAGCAATAACAATGAATTTATTAGAGTTTATCACTGACTTAAAAACAACTTGTCAGATTGGAAATATGGGAAGTGTCTCTGCTTGTTTTTGGAGGTAGGAGCTCAGTCACAAAGCTGTCATTCCTAACCTTGTGCATTAACTTCAATCATTTACCAGGGATGATTATGTGCACATCAGGCGTCCTGATACATTACTAGCTGCATGTCTATAAAGCCCCCCATACACCTTCAGATTCCTCCATACAACTTTCATGAGACCTACCAACAACTATGTAGTATAGTGACCTCCCTGATAGAATACATAGTGATTGGAAGGTGTAGAAAGGTCCTTCTATTACATGGTTTTGGTAGAAGAAAAGTTGGTTGTACAGAAATTGCATGGTAATTGTATGTGGTGTATGGGGGGCTTTACAGATCACATTTTATTGCTTTGCTGCTTGAAACATTAAAGGTAAGAGTAGGCAGAATCCAGAGAAATAAAATGTTCTCCTCTGCATGGTCTTTGTCGTGCTCAATAACCAAGCCAAAGACTGACCAATTGTATGCCCTAATCAGCTTAAAGGGGGTCAATTTTAGGTTACCACCCTTTTCACTATTAAGAGGTGATTTTGGCAATTAGCATGATCAAAATTTGCCACTTTAAAAGTAAAAAACAACGGATACATGTTTAGATTTTCACCTGATTTTTCAGCCAATCAACCACTGTGTAGGATCAACAGATCTGCTCGAAGACAGGCATCCACAGCTTAATTTCTTAATAGATTATATCACAATCGAGCGCGGTGAATGTGCACTTTGCTCTAATCTATTAAAAATCAAGCTGTGGATGGACATCTTAACCTAAAGTTGGGTATTATGTTTACATGACTGATCTATCCTTTATAATCTGTGAACCCCCTTTTAGGAATGGAGACTACTTAGGTATCTGATGATCATTTTATAAAAATCTGGAGATCAACCTCCTTGGTGGTACCCCTAGTGTAGAATACTTATGGGAGGATGGAGGGTGTGGAGTATTCTGTACTCTGCGTGCCGTACTGTGTAGTGATAAGCGGCATAGGCAATATTCGAATTCGTGATATTTTGTGAATAATTCTACTAATATTCGATTCTATATTCGGAAATTTGAATATTCGCGGTAATACCATGGATTGCGAAAATCATATTCAAATATTTGGAATTGCGAATATCCGCCGACATATTCAAATTATTGGCGAATTCTCGAATTGCCGATATTCACGAAAAATATTCGGCATTCGAATATTCAAGCTCAACACTAGTACTGTGTTTTTTAAAATCAGCAGACCAACAGGGAGGTTGAGTGATACCCTTTACTGAATAATTTAAGACTCAAACTTTCAGGATGTCTTCAATTACTTCAGTTAGCCAATAAAGTGTATCAGGTAAACTCCAAACTTTCTGTAGTCCTAATGGCTAAAGCTGGGCATACACATCACGATTTTCAGTTAAATTTTAGTGTGATCCTTTATCAAAATCAATCACATGATCGGATTGCATAAAAATTCAAGCATGCCAAAAGCGATCGAGCGATCGATTTTGTCGAAAATCGGACAGAAAAGCGATCGTTCACGGATCCATTCTGATGGATAATTTTAATAAAAAGCACATGAAGCGAGTGCTGTTAGTTGTCTCATGTGATCGCTTTAAGCGATCCATCTATGATTCTTGTGGAAATGACCTTTGTTTGTGTGCTGTTGGTCACTGGCCAGTTCTTCAGCTAACACCACTCCAAACCCATAAATGTGTGCGTGCAAGACATATTGAGACTTTCAGGATAGAATCGCCCAGAAACTGGGTGGTATGTTGCAGTTTGCGATCGTTTTCACAAATTAAAATCGATTCAGGAATCGGATGGGCAATGAGATTAAAAAACGATCGCTGGATAATTAATTGGTACATGTATGCCCAGCTTAAGAGATGTCAGATGACAGTGTTGTCAGATCCGTCCAGGCCCCTACGGTAAGCGCAGTGCTTGGCGGGGATCCTAACGGATCACATACACTTTGTTCAGTGTATTGTTCTGTTCAGACTCGGATGAACGGCTTAGCACTGTGAGAACTTAGGATCCGCCGAGCATGCACTTAGCAAAGGGGGTCCTGATGGATGTGGAAACCCCCCTTACATGGTACTAAACATTTATAAAAGTGTTAATATATATATATATATTTTTAATAAAATGTTTCCAGGGATTGCTTTCCTTGGGTTAACCCTACAGATGTCCATACACCTTTAGATCTCTCTATCACCTTTAGATATCCTTTAGATCTACCAACAGCTATGTAGTATAGGGTCCTTTGCGATTGAACACAGGTAGATTTGATTGTTTACAAAGTCCCTCATATTACAGGGTTTTGGTAAAACAAAAGGAGATCTAAAGGAAATCTGACAGAGAAATATGTAGAAAATGTGTATGAGGACCCTAACACATATCTGTTAACATCGTTGACTATAGTATACTATGTGTTTTGTTTTCAGGAATAAATGAAATACTCATTGTCGTCAACAAACTAATAATACAAATGTTAGTAATTCTTGCGTTACTGACACATGGAAAAAACAACATTGTGTAGTAGCAGTGTCAGCTAATGAGCCATGTTTCCATTGCTACATCAGGACATCTAAGGACCTTGACAAAAGGCAGCATTCACATCTCAGTTGCCAAGGTCACACAGAGGAATCTCTAATGAAACAAGCCACACAATTTCCTGTAGGAACATAATATTGCTCCTCATTAAAGATTTTTTCAAAATCCATTACTTACAAAGAGGATTTACTATCGCATTCATAACTGGAATAGAGCTTGGCAAACAATACATTTTATTCCATTCATTCTTTCATTCAGCCTTCAGGATCAAGCCATGGAATGTACAAGTGCAGTCTACATGAGGCAGTAATTGCATAGCTGGACATAGTCATCAGAGTGACCAAAGATAACATGTTTATATAACAAAAGCCTGTATTTGTATCTCAATGTGTCAAATGGGAAATGTGGCCGAAATCATCAACAGCATGTAAGTACATACAATAAGGGCTCTTTCACACTACGCTACTATACTGAACCGGTAATGCAAGCAAACTTGTGCAAATGTGTTCTATAATGCTAACATACAAAATGATTGCCTGGACCGGCAACAAATATTTTATGGGTTTTTCTTTTTAAACTGACCTGTCTTGATCAAGCCTTCCAAAAACTTTAGTTTATATGCCCTGATAGGAACAGCAGGATATTGATAAATGAGTAATTATAAATGTGTCAGTCTGTTTGTTTTCAGATATTCAATTGCCTTTGTATATTGTTGTCTTCTGTCAGCTACCGATGTGGAAAATAACCAAATCCCAATGTTTAAAAACTTGATGAGAATAACATTATTAAGCTGGGCATACACGTACCGATTCCTGCACGATCTGATCCCCGATCCGATGTCATGTGCGCTCCCGCATCCCTTATGGATCAGGTCGTGCAGGAATTGGAGGCTGCAACTGACGAGGATTGGGCTATAATCAGCCGTCCTGGCGGATCGCACAGAGATCCGACAGGATGGTAAATTTTAGCCCAATCCTGGCTGCCCCCAGCCAAACTAATGAGCTGCAGATGCTGAGTGCTGGCCGATTCTCGGCACTAGCGGGCGGGAGTGATGACGTCATCACGCTGCTCCTAGTGCAAAGAATCGCATAAGGAATCGTACCGTCTATTCCCAGCTTTAGTAATTAGCTTCTTCGTGGTTGAAATAGTAGAGTGTTGTACTGTGTAAAGCCCCCCATACACCTTTAGATCACTCTATACAATTTCCTTTAGATCTATCAACAACTTTGTAGTGCTGGGTCCTACCTGATAGAATACATAGTGATTGGAAGGATTAGAAAGGTCCTCATATTACATGGTTTTGGAAGAAGAAAAGCGGATTGTACAGAAATTGTATGGTAAGATTGTAGGGTGTATGGGGGGACTTTAGCCATCGTTGAAGATGACATCTCGAAAGCTTGCTTCTCTAATGACTTCATTTAGCCAATGCAGGGGATCACTTAAACTCCAAACCTTCTGTTTTCTTCATAGTTGGAAATGTTCACCACTTTATATGTTTTACTATTTGCTTTTTATATTTTCAGAAAGTGGATGCAAAATGTAGTTAAATGTTATATTGTACAGGCATTATACATAGCTCAGTGTTTTTGTCACATAATCTTGGCACAGGACTGGTGAACCCAATAGTGAAGGTAATGGTATTCAGGGGTTGAGTTGATGGCATACGCTTCAAAATAGAGCTCCATTTAAACAATATCACTTTGTTTATCCTCCCTTCCTAATTCCCATCATCCTATGTTGGAAGTAATGAGGAAATATTTTCTGAAGATATATGAAAGGATATTAGATACTTTATGACCTCCTGATAGCGTATTACCTAAGTGCTGTTTGCTTATCATCTGTTTGCAGAGCAAGTCATTTAAAAGTAATTTGTTCCCATTCACATTAAAAGAAAACCCAAGTCCCATAAGTGCTGTAGGCTAATGACACACAAGTGTTTTGTCATGCTGCAATGTTTTAGATAGAAAAGTGGAGGACATTTATCATTCGCTAAGCTGCATCAAAATACAAACTACCAAATAGTAATAGTCATAATCTGGCAGATGAAGGGGGTTGGAGAGTCAACATGCTACAGAAAGATCATTTGAAGTTTGTATCCTCGCGTTTCCTTTTAGATCAAGAGAAATCTGCTTTCAAGCATATGCTGAACATGCTCAGCAGGGTGTAAACATGACACTTCTTGACTAAAGCTGTATACAGATGCTGTACAACCTCGAGAGAATATATAGTATATGTATGGTTGTCAGCATCAGCCATTTAGAGATCACTAAACAAACCACTTGCCTGATGGCTGCCATTTCTTTCTTACACTACTTACATTTGCCTGAATATATATATATATATATATATATATATATATATATATATATATACATATACAGTGGTGTGCAAAACTATTTGGCCCCATCTTGATTTCTTATTCTTTTGCATGTTTGTCACATAAAATGTATCTGATCATCAACACACATTTAACGATTAGTCAAAGATAACACAAGTAAACACAAAATGCAGTTTTTAAAT
>CM070034.1:151783658-151816059 GCA_036250615.1 Ptychadena robeensis
TTCCAGGTCCTGAAGCAGCAAAACAACCCCAGACCATCACACTACCCCCACCATATTTTAATGTTGGTATTATGTTCTTTTGCTGAAATGCTATGCTACTCTTATGCCAGATGTAACAGGACACGCACCTTCCAAAAAGTTCAACTTTTGTCTCGTTGGTCCACAAGTCTTGGCAATCATTGAGATTTTTTTTAGTAAAATTGAGACGAGCCTTAATGTTCTTTTTGCTTAACAGTGGTTTGCGCCTTAGATATCTGCCAAGCAGGCCGTTTTTGCCCAGTCTCTTTCTTATGGTGGAGTCGTGAACACTGACCTTAAATCAGGCAAGTGAGGCCTGCAGTTCTTTAGATGTTGTCCTGGGGTCTTTGGTGGCCTCTCAGATGAGTTGTCTCTGCGCTCTTGGGGTAATTTTGGTCGGCCGGCCACTCATGGGAAGGTTCACCACTGTTCCGTGTTTTTGCCATTTGTGGATAATGGCTCTCACTGTGGTTCGCTGGAGTCCCAAAGCTTTAGAAATGGCTTTATAACCTTTACCAGACTGATAGATCTCAATTACTTTTGCTCTCATTTGTTCCTGAATTTCTTTGGATCTTGGCATGATGTCTAGCTTTTGAGGTGCTTTTGGTCTACTTCTCTGTGACAGGAAGCCCTTTATAAGTGATTTCTTGATTGAAACAGGTGTGGCAGTAATCAGGCCTGGGGGTGACTACAGAAATTGAACTCAGGTGTGATAAACCACAGTTAAGTTATTTTTTCACAAGGGGGGCAATCACTTTTTCACACAGGGCCATGTAGATTTGGAGATATCTTTGACTAATAGTTAACGGTTTTTGATGAGCTGAAACATTTAAGTGTGACAAACATGCAAAAGAATAAGAAATCAGGAATGGGGCAAATAGTCTTGCACACCACTGTATATATATGTATGTGTATATGTATTGTGTTGAGCTTGAATATTCGAATGTCGAATATTTTTCACAAATATCGGCAATTCTAGAGTCTGGGAATATCTTGAATATGTTGGCGGATATTCGTGATTTTGAATATTTGTAGTATGCCCATGTATTCGCATTGTGAAAATAAACATATGACAAGCATGTGACCATTCATTTAGAAGATTTTTATTATTTTCAGAATACATGGTCATACCACGAATATTTGAAATATTGAATCGAATATTAGTAGACTTGTTCGCAAAACTATCGCAAATTCATATTTTGCCTATGCCGCTCTTACTTGCCTGATTGCTGCCATTTCTTTCTGACACTACTTACATTTGCCTGAATTTATATATATACGGTACTTGGCCTAATATGTATATATAAAGCTGGGCATACACGTCACGATTTTCAGTTACATTTTAGTGCGATCGTTTATCAAAATGGATCATGCGATCGCATTGAATAAAAATTGTAGCATGCCAAAAGTGTCTGAGTGATCGATTCTGTCAAAAATCGGACAGAAAAACGATCATTCACGAATCCGTTCTGATGGATAATTTTAATAAAAAGCACATGAATCGAGTGCTGTTAGTTGTCTCATGCGATTGTTTTAGGCGATCCATCTATGATTCTTGTGGAAATGACCTTTGTTTGTGTGCTGTTGGTCACTGGCCAGTTCTTCAGCTAACACCACTCCAAACCCATGAATGTGTGCGTGCAAGACATTTTGAGACTTTCAGGATAGAATCGCCTAGAAATTAAATGCATGGTATGTTGCAGCTTGCGATGGCGATCGCAGGAAAATTGTGATGTCTATGCCCAGCTTAACAGGCCAATTTTCCTGATGGAAGTAAAGATTATGAATAATACATTGTGCTTCAGGTCCTTTTTTTTTTTTTAGAAAGAAGCTCCATAGTTTATTTGATACCAGGATTATTTGACAGACATATCCCAGAAAATCTGATTGCCAAGCCAAAACTTCAGATGGCCAAATCTTTCAAGTAGAACTCATAGTTAGATATTTAGCTGTTTTACTGCTGATTATTGCAAAGATTGTCTTCATGGTAGTTGGCTTTAATTGGGGAGTGCCCTTAAACAAATACGGATTGTGGTAGAAAGAGAAGGATAGATAGATAGATAGATAGATAGATAGATAGATAGATAGATAGATAGATAGATAGATAGATAGATAGATAGATAGATAGATAGATAGATAGATAGATAGATAGATAGATAGATAGATAGATAGATAGATAGATAGATAGATAGATAGATAGATAGATAGATAGATACCGTATATATCATCCTGCATTTAAGTAGCGGTCAAACGAAAAACCAACAGGTATATATTTAATATACTGTATATTAAAAGTGCAAGAAAGAACAGGAAATCACATATTTATTGAACTAAAATTCCAGAAATGTTTCCAGAAACGCTAAAATGTTACATATGAACCAAAACATCATAATTAAGTTAATTTAGAAACAAATGGATGAGGTTCATTAAAGAAGATTTTTGCAATTAGTGTGAACTAGCAGATTCAACTAAACACTTGTTACTAATTGCAGATAGTCAAGTTGCTGTTGCACAGAATAAATGCACGTATTTGATCTTCCCACACAAAAATATATTTCCATCTACTAATGGAAGTAAGATGAATTGAGATCATGTGTTACAGATAATTGGCTGATCTGGGAATGAGGTCTATGTATGATTTAATGAGTGAGTCATGTAATGGGATTGGTCACATGAGATTATGGGCTAGTAGCTCCATACCCTATATTACAATGGCTGCCAATAAACAGCTTCTGGCATACACGTATGGTGCAAAAATGAGGGAGCAGAGAGAGACAGATGGAAAGTAAAGTAAGAAAATCTGTCTGGAACAAAGATAGACAACCAAGCTATAAAAAAAATAGCAATATTTGATAAAGATTTGCTTGCCAGGCTATGAAAGAATCATTTAATCTAAATTAAACCTTGTTGTTCAGTAAAAAATGTTACTCAAAATAACAATGTCAACTTCCGGTTCCGGCACTTCATGTAGGAGCAGTGCAGGCAGAGAGCTCCCGCGCCCGGAGGGTTTATTGCTATAAAGCCAGCATACATCTCCGCTCCTGCCCCCTTCAATCTGGAGCAGGAAGTGGCTGAGCAGAATCAGAGGGTGGATGAGCTGGAATCTAGGCTCTCCCTGGTGGAAGACGCATAGCAGCAGCAGTGTTCACAGGATACTGACCTTAAACAACAGATGGCTGAGATGAAGGTAAAGATGGATGATATGGAAAATAGATTGCGCCGAAATAATATTTGCATTTTGGGGATCCCTGAGACCATCCGTCCCGCTCAGCTGAGGGAGTACTGCGCTGAAGTCATCCCAGGGGAGCTGGGCCTGCCCGCAGTTTGCAAGGTGGAACGTGCCCACAGGCTGGGACCTCTACAACCTAACCGTAAAAACCCGAAGCCGGTTATCGCCAAATACCTGGACTATGCGGAAAAGACTGACATCCTTAGGACCTATCGGCGAGCACGCCGCCTGGTGATTGCTCATCAAAAGCTCCTCTTATTTGCGGACTATTCTGCGGAGCACTCTCAGAAACGCAGAGCCTTTTCCACCGATTCCTTTGATGATCCTGACAAAGCCGCCAAGTTCCTGCTCTCCGTGACACCGGACCGGCTCTCCAACTCCCCGAGGTCATCACCCCATGCCACCACCGAAACTTCGCCCAACTGCAACAACCCAGCCGCAGGAACATCGCCTCGTCTTTCCCCAGAAAGTGACGGCTGACTACAGGACCAGGATTATGCCACAGCTCATTGATCCTGCCCAGACAGGATTTATTCAAGGCCGATCCGCAGTATCGAATATACGCAAGGTGCTGGCCGTCCTAGAGTACGCTAAAATTCATGCGGAGGAGGATGTAATACTTTTGCCATTGGATGCCGAAAAGGCGTTTGACAATGTAAATTTACACTGGCTCTTTTCGGTGCTCCAGGAAATGGGGTTTGGGGGCCCTTTTGTCCACATGCTGCGACAGATGTATCTGAATCCTACGGCAAGTGTGAGCTTGCACGGTACTCTGTCCCCTTCTTTCCCCCTGCAGAAAGGTACGCGGCAGGGGTGTCCATTCTCACCCCTGCTTTTTAATCTGGCGTTAGAACCCCTCTCCAGGTATCTCCTCACTAGGGCCGACCTGCATGGGATACAGGTGGGGGCTGAACGGTTACGCACTGCTATGTTTGCGGATGATGTCATCTTCTTCTCGGCGGACCCGGGGCATGATGTGCCGGTGCTCCTTGAGGCCCTGACATGGTATGGGCAGTTTTCGGGACTGTGTATAAATTTAGATAAAAGTGAGATTTTACCCCTGACGTCTCGGAGAAAGGGGACCTGGTTTGCGTCGGTCCCCTTTACCAAGGCGGCTACATACATAACTTACCTGGGCATTAAGGTGGGGAAATCCCCGACTTCACTCTACACGTTAAATCCCCCCCCCCAATCCGGCAGATGGGGAGACAGTTGGAAATGTGGGCGAAGCTACCTCTGTCTCTATTTGGCAGGATTCATTTACTTAAAATGTCTTGTTTTCCCCGGCTTCTGTATCCCCTGCAGACCCTACCTCTACTTTTATGACACAAAGATGTGGATACTATTAGGAGGGCCTTCACTACGTTCATATGGAAAGGTGGTAGAGCTAGAATAGCGTACAAGAAACTGACCCTCCCTAAAATTTTGGGGGGTATGGGAGTCCCAGACCTCCGCCTTTACAATTTAGCCTGTCTGTTGCACCATGCCGTGGATTGGATTAATAGCACATCAATATACTCCAACTATGTCCTGGAATCCCAGATGGCCCAACTGTGGTCTCTCCCGGCCCTCCTCCCCTCCGGCGAAGATCCTCTCTACCTTGGCGGAGCGCTATTCCCTGCCTGATTCTCACCATTTTTATTATCTCCAAACCGTTAGTTACTGGCGCTCCTTTAAAACTGGGGCTGATGTGGCTTTTTCGCCACATGGCTTTGATTCCCTGATCAAACATGGGCAAGCATCCATATCCTCCATTTATCGCTTCCTGCTGTGGGAGGTACGCGGTACCAATGCGACATCCAAATCCACGGCATGGTCAAGGGATGTTTAGGCAGAAGATCTTCCTGATAAGCTGTTAAAGGGTATTTGTCCGTGGTAAAATTGGTTCAGAGCGAGATATGGCGGGAGACACAATTCAACATTTTGCACAAGGCATATATGGGGTTTTACCCCATATCCACATCCACGAGTCCTCACATTATCTCCTCGGGTAACTGCCCCAAATGTCATTTGCTCAAAGCCCCCCTGTATCACTGTCTGTGGATGTGCCCAGCCATCCGGGCGTTCTGGCAGTCTGTCCTACGATATATCCATGAGATTACTGGGGAGACACTTGCGCTGGAACCCTTTTGTTGGTATTTGCATACCCAGAGGAAGAGTCCCAACTGTCTATTGCGTCGGCGGTTTCGCAGTGGACGCAGCTCTGCCTTTTAACGGCGTGGCGGTGTGTGATGGCACAGTGGTTGGCCGCAGATTCTCCACCCATGTCTCAGTTGAAACGTGCTCTCAGGGATCTATTTAATCTAGAGAGACTGGAAGGCGATAAACAATCGGATAAAGAGGTGACAAAATTCTTCAGCAGATGGCGCAAGTACATTGGAGTGACTCTGTCGCCTCCAGAAATTCGACTGTTGATGCTCCAGCATCAATATTCCACTTGGTATGCACTCAATAACCTACGTAATGCTCTAGGGCCTCTGAAAGTTACTTGATTGGGTTGACTCAGATAGGTGGTCACGTGTAGGAATCTACTGCCTTTGAGACTGCAGGGGACGGGGGACCGATGACTCAGGAAGATAACTGTGGATTGTGCGGGGGTTTGGGGTAACACTGCATCTAGAGGGTTCTATAGGTGTGTACTTTCGACCTGGTTATTACTTTTTTGTTTTTATTATTAGTTGTGTGATTATGGATGTTTTCGGTAGAAAGGTTGGCTGGTAAACACTGACGTTTCTTAGGACGCGAAAGCGGGAACGCATATGCTAAAATACAGATGTAACTGAATACTGAGACGCTCGCCTTTATGTCTTTCTAGGTACTTCGGGCCTTCATTTCTATGTTGATGTACTATATACTACAGAAATATATCGGACCGTTGGCCTCCTGTGCCAGTTCATGCTGTATTGAAATCTTACTTCTGTATCGTATGATGTTGTTGTAAAAAAATGTGGAAAAGTTAATAAAAATGTTTTACAAAAAAAAAAATAACAATGTCTAGTAAAGCAAGATATAACCAATTAATGATTTTATTTTTTTCAAGGCAACCAAAAGTAAGATGAAATGTGGTGTTTGTTTTCCCTATCCAAATCCAGGACATTGCTAGATTCTGACACTCACACCTGCACCCACATGCAAGATATGCCCATCCTATACCCAGAAACCACCAGGTTTTGGTTTGACTACAGCAACATCTTATTAGCTGGTCTTCTGCTAACTAGACTCTTGCCACTTCAGTCTAGTAATGAGCGGCATATGGTATATTCGAATTCGCGTAATTTCGTGAATATATTAGGAAACATTCCAAATTTGTTAAATTTGACTTACCAGCATTCTATTGCCTTACATTAGGCATGGCTGTTGGCAATTATTCTCAAAGATTTGCGAACCAGCTTTACAGCTTCTCTTCTTCATTCTGTGATCTTAAGCAGTACGAGCAATGAATATGAATGAATATTCGCCATTGCAAATATCCGAGCGCACATTCGCGAAATATTGCGAATTTTTGAATGTCGGATATTTGTCGAATATATTCAAATTTCTAATATTCTCGCTCAACACTACTTCAGTCTATCATGAATGTTGCTACAAGGCTAATTTGCTCATCTAACCACTTTTAGCAAATTTAAAGTGGACCTAAACTAAAAAACATATTCACAAATGGTTATTTATAATCACTTACCCTAAGCCAAAGCACATGTAGTTTTTGGGGTAAGGGTAAGCAAACTGGGGTAAGGGTAAGCAAACTAACACCGAGCTATGTACCCATCCCTGGCAAAATTGGACATTGTCTGCACCCGCCAATCTCTTTCAAATCTGTCACTTAGGCATCCACTATGAGGGGGGTTTGGGGGGGGGGGGCGCCACTGATCTCCAAGTTAGGGAGGAGGGAGTGGAGAATTGCAGATTTGATAGCGTAATGTTAAGGATGTTAAAACATTCAAAGAAGCTATGAAGTTTGACCTTAGTCTAGCTTGCCAATCTTCCTCTCCTTCCTAAAATCCCTAGCTAGTCACATTCCATCTCCCCTACATAGTGTATACTATATTCTGCAATGTCTTAAATTGAAAGTTCCACTGGGCTCCAGTGTCCACTTCTCTTTTTTCTGTGTTAAGGCTCCCATACACGGGTCAATCTTTCACTTGATTTTTGACCGATCGATCACCGCGTGCGTTCACGGTGATCGATTGGCTTAATCGAGTTCTGCCCACCCTGAACGATTGACAGAACAAAATGACTAAAGATCGGACATTGAACCTACATGTTTCTTTTGGTCGATGGTTTGGCAATCGAAGTACGTTGGTGGACCCATAGCCTAAGCAGCAGATGTAGATCGGCTCATGTCCAAATCGACCACAAATCAGATTCCCAAGGTGGTGTTCCATCGATTCCCGATCCGATCAATCGCCAATTCCACGATTGCCTGGAATGATCGGATCGGGAATCGATCGGTGACAAATCAACCCGTGTAACTTGTTTTAACCCTTGTTATATAAATACAAGTTAATAATAATATGCCTACATCATCCACAAAGTTACAGTATGTTGTCTTCTCTTGCAGTAGCAGAGCAGAGGCCTACCACTGGTTCTCTGACATACTGGACTAGGAAAGGATAGACGCTGCGTTCATTTTTTTCTTACGAATATTTAGTAACTGCTCACATTTTTTTCCTGCTGCTTTGCTTTTCTTACAAGATGTGATTTGTGTTACAAATATTTGTTCCATTATCATTTCAGACTACATATTTTTTGTTCCTCACACTGCTAGTGTAGTAATCAATAGCAATTACATTCTTCTCTAATTTACTTCAATGACCAACAAGGGAGTCCTTTATTTACAGTATAATGGTAGGCAGGTAGAAAGCCATTAGGAGCAGCCATCTGCAGGTAAAAAGGATGAAGAATAGGATGGTGACATAAAAACAACTTCTATTTATAGAAAGTTATCGATTAATTTATCATTGATATATTAAAAACAATATTTAAACGAGAAATCAAACGGCAGTATGCATTTTCTATTGTTTTCATTCTCAAATCTAAATCTACACAACTATTTTGTGAAATTTTTTTTATAATATAACCACCAAATATAATTACCACAGGTGCCACTCCTGTCAGCTAAGAACAGGAAGCTGAGACTACAATTCGCACAGCTCACCAAAAAATTGAGGATTGGAAAAATGTTGCCTGGTCTGATGAGTCTCGATTTCTGCTGCGACATTCGAAAGGTAACTGTTGGAATTGGGCGTCAACAACATGAAAGCATGGATCCATCCTGCCTTGTATCAACGGTTCAGGCTGGTGGTGTAATGGTGTGGGGGACATTTTCTTGGCACACTTTGGGACCCTTAGTAGTAATTGATCATTGTTGCAACGCCACAGCCTACCTGAGTATTGTTGCTGACCATGTCCATCCCTATGACCACAGTGTACCCATCTTCTGATGGCTACTTCCAGCAGGATAATGCACCATGTCATAAAGCTCCAATCATCTCCGACTGGTTTCTTGAACATGACAATGAGTTCACTGTACTCAAATGGCCTCCACAGTCACCAGATCTCCATCCAATAGAGCACCTTTGGGATGTGATGGAACGGGAGATTCGCATCATGGATGTGTAGCCGACAAATCTGCAGCAACTGTGTGATGCTATCATGTCAATACGGACCAATGTCTCTGAGGAATGTTTTCAGTACATTGTTGAATCTATGCCACGAAGTATGTAGGCAAAACGGGGTCCAACCCGGTACTTGCAAGGTGTGCCTAATAAAGTTGCTGGGGAGTGTATACTGACTTGTACAGGGAGTGCAGAATTATTAGGCAAGTGGTATTTTTGAGGACTAATTTTATTATTGAACCATGTTCTCATGAACCCAAAAACTCATTTGAATCAAAGCTGAATATTGTTTGAATTATTTTTTTAGTTTGTTTTTAGTTTTAACGCTATTTTAGGGGGATCTCTTGTGTGCATGTGCTATTACTGTGTGCATATTATTAGGCAACTATAACACAAACTATTTATACCCATTTCAATTATTATTTCCAGTGAAACCAATATCCATCTCAACATTCACAAATATACATTTCCTGACATTCACAAACCAAACAAATCTGACGCAAATAGCCACCTTTCTTTGCAAAGAACCTCAAGCCTGCATCATCCTGGATTCCTGTCAGTGTTTTGATCTGTGTCACCATCACAGTTCGTGCAAGCAGCAAACCACAGCCATCCCAGACACTGTCAGAGATGTGTACTGTTTTCCCTCCTTGTAAATCACACATTTGATGATGGACCCCAGGTTCTCAATGGGGGTTCAGATCAGGTGAACCAGGAGGCCATTTCATTAGTTATTTTTTCTTTTATACCCTTTCTTTCTTGCCAGCCACTGCTGTGGATTACTTGGGAACTCGTGTGATGGAAGCATTGTCCTGCATGAAATCATGTTTTTCTTGAAGTGAGACTTCTTCCCTGTACCACTGCTTGAAGAAGGTGTCTTCCAGAAACTGGCAGTAGACTGGGAGTGAGCTTGACACCATCCTCAACCCGACAAAGGCCCCACACGCTCATCCTTTGATATACCCGCCCAAACAGTACTCCACTCCACTTGCTGGCGTCTATTCTACTAGGAGCTCTCTGGCGCTGCCCTTTACCAATCCAGCCATGTGCCCATCCATCTGGCCCATCAAGACTCACTTTCATTTCATCAGTGCATAAAACCTGTGTCTTGTTCAGTGGTGGTCGTCTTTCAGCCTTTCTGTCTCTGAGTATTGCACACCTTGTGCTTTTGGGCACTCCAGTGATGTTGCAGCTCTGAAATATGGCCAAACTGATGGCAAGTGGCATCTTGGCAGCTGCACGCTTGACTTTTCTCAGTTCATGGGCAGTTATTTTGCGCCTTTGTTGTTCCACACGCTTCTTGCGACCCTGTTGACTATTTTGAATGAAACGCTTGATTGTTCGATGATCACGCTTCAGAAGCTTTGCAATTTTAAGAGTGCATGCAGTCCCTCATGACTTTTCTAAGCCAAGTCTATGTCAAGTCCTTCTTTAGACCCATTTTGCCAAAGGAAAGGAAGTTGCCTAATAATTATGCACACCTAATATAGGGTGTTGATGTCATTAGACCACACCCCTTCTCATTACAGAGATGCACATCACCTAATATGCTTAATTGGTAGTAGGCTTTCGAGCCTATACAGCTTGGAGTAAGACAACTTGCATAAAGAGGATGATGTGGTCAAAATACTCATTTGCCTAATAATTCTGCACTCCCTGTATAAGCATTTTATAATGAAGAAATTACATCAGGTATAGCTAGAAGACATATTTTTTCAAATAGCAATTTTTTTTAAATTAAACTTCTAGCATTAAAAAAAAACTGTAGTATGGTAATGCACATTTTGTGTGATATATATCATCAAAGGTTATGTGCCACTCTTCTGAGGTTATGTGCCACAATATATCATCCCCTTTACTTGCTGAAATGGTGGGAGCATAGGCACTCGCCTGTCTGCGACTGCTTTAGCTGAGCAGGCTGATTGGAGTACGTGAAAGTCAGTGACCCAGATGGAACCTGAACAAGTCCCTCATCTCTCCTTCTCTTCCCACTCTAAGCAAATGCTTGTCAGTGGGGGTTAGCAGACAGGTGAGTTCCTATGCCCTATGCATTAATAAGGTTTCCGGGGCTGATAATGGAGGACCGAGGGGGGCTGCTGAAGAACACCCAAAGGGCTGCAGGTTGTGCACCTGGGTTCTAGGAGATAGCTTTTCAATATTCAAAACCAGTATATAGTGCCATCCAATTTCTATATGCATTACTGGACTTCATTCATTAATTATTGGAAAACTGTGTTTTAAGGACATACAAAAGAAAAGATGTGTTCTCAGGGCACATGATTTTTTTTTCACTGTAGCAAAAATCATATAAAATATGAGGTTTCAAAAGATGTGTGCATGAAAATATCCCATACTATTCCATAGAACAATTTCATTATTATGCTAAGCACTATCTACTGATTTCAAGTGTAAAATGTACTAATGTATCAGGCAGGCAGGTGTTAACACAGTGTGAAAGATTCACCTGTGTGATAATTTTTTAAGTTTGTTATGTTAACACCTAATTTGTAAAATGTCTTAATTAAGTACAGAAAATGTGCTGTGAAAATAACAGCTGACACAAAATTAATAAAGATGTTGAATCCACTCAAGCACAAGCTGCAAAACATTTAGGAAAAATGTTAACATAAAATAATCCCCAAAAAAGTATTTCCAAAACTAAAGGCCCCCATACACCTTACAATCTTACTATACAATTTCTGGACAATCAGCTTTTCTTCTACCAAAACCATAAGAATAAAGGAAAAGGGTTCCCCTCTGGTGGGACTTTAATTGGAATGCCCTGATGTCGATTAAATATAAACAATGCCATAAACAAAGTAGGTTTTATTGAGATACCCTTGCCTTCCTTCTTTAAGGTATATATGGTAGGTGTGTCTAAAGACCCCAGCTGTGGGTTTAGACCGTCCTATAGATTCATACAAATTTGTCATAAGATAAATAAATGAATAAACAATTAAACGGAGGATCTGTTGTGTTACATCAAGAATACAAGAATTGATGGAATATACCAAGCGGCTCCGTAGCTATATAGGTACAATGTCAATACAATATCTGGTACTTGCACGACATGTTTCGCCTACTGGCTTCTTCAGGCTATGTACAAATCAAATTGATTTTGTAAGTTCCAGATGTTTTTTGGGTATTGTTGGAGGTGACTAGATAAAACAAATCCAGACGTGCTGAGCCAGAGCCGGAACAGGCCCCCCCCCCCTCCGGGGATCCCCTACTATGCCAAAATCTCCGAAGGCAGCGAGAGGTTAAAAGCCGGTAAGGACACTGGGCATCGGTGTTAATCTAAATTGATATGCAAGAAGGATGTAAGTATGAAGATTTTTTATATGCGTGTCCCTTTGTGACCCGGGTAGGGAGTGACGTATGGTATTTATTTTACATATTCGTACAGTTTGTTGTCACCTGTTATCACCGCATTGATTGTAATATCATCCATGCCAGGTTAACCCTTTGAATACTGCATTTGTTGGACTGAACTGCTGTGTATTACCCTGCTGTGTACCTGGATCAATTTTCTGCTTAACCATTTGGCTCTGGCACCCCCTAGTGGTGCCTGGGGTGTTTCATCAGTCTCATCTCTCAGGTGGGATACTTTGTGAGCTTAAGGCTATGTTCTCACTTAGGCGATTAATCGCCTGAGGTGGTGATTTTCAATCCTATCAGGATGGGGACAAGCCCATTGAAAGTCATGTAGGCAATTGGCAGGGGAAAAACGCCAGCTCAGGCTTTTATCTGCCAGCGCAGGCAATGACTCGCCTAAGTGGGAACATAGCCTCAGTCCCGGGGGCATCCAAAGTCGGGTAGACATATCCTGTCTCCTATTCAAGCAGGGGCTTGGCTTAAGGTAAAGACCGCAGTGGAGATTGGAGTATCCTACCTGAACATGATGCCTCACAGGGATCCATTTTATTTACAGTTCAGGGAGACCACTGCAAAAGCTTCTGAGGTTTTATCTTTTACAGGTTCAAGTATTGAGGTGAACAACTGAGCTTCCAAAATAAAAATATTGTTCTTTAGAGCATAATTTTAGAGAAAACGAGAAATTCAGGTGGGGCCCCTTCTTAGCAACACTCCACACATAAGGGAGATGGAATATCTTTATATTAATTATATATGTGTACACCTTAAATGCACAATCAATCATATATTTTCTTTAAGGAATGCTGCATAACTGTTTGAAGATATTATTTGTTGTTTTGTTGTTTTATTCTTTTTTTCTAATACAATGTTGATACACTGGGGAAACCGAACCAGCAACACAAAGGACAATCCCCTCCACCCCTAACCGAATGGAAACCACTGAAACTTGGACTACAATTTATTACCCCTGTAACGAAACAACATGGACACTCAATGGGGAAGGAGGTGATACATTACATGTTTATTTCTGTATACAGTGTCTAGATATTAAAATTCCTCTTTACTCTTTTCTTCTTTATTTTGGTTATTGTAAAATGAAAAGTACTAAGTTTTTCAAACAAAATTGAAATTCAGAGTGTTCAGACATCAGTATTTGATGGATCAACCTTATATTGCTGTTAAGTGGATTTTATACAACTCTTTCTTTCTTCCCATTGTATACTGTCGTCCTGCTGAAAACACCAATGCTTTGATTTGGAGAACATAGTCATAGCAGAAGGAAGCAAATGCTTATCTAGGGTAACTGTGTATGTGGCTTGATGAATGCATCCTTAAAAAAAACATTTGACCAATTTCAGCATTGTTTATCACCCCCAGAGCACTGACCTTCTTGTTGGTGTGAGACGCTGTGGGTTGTATGTTCCTCCAGGTCTCAATTTAACCATAAGGACCCATACATGGTCAGTTTCTCCCTCGATAGATGAGGGACCGACTGCAGCATGATGACGTCATCACGTTGCAGCCGGCCCCTCAGAGGATCAACGCGTACCCTTTGTGTGCTAGACGTTACTTTAGATGGAGATGCGAAGGCCATGCGTGTTCCCACCAATCGCCCGGCGGACGTTTGGTCCAAATCGGGCATGATATGCCGGTATAAGACTACCTTATGTGTTTGCCAAAGCTATAAATTGAACTCATCAGAAATTACCTTACTCTAGTTGCCATCATCATTATTAGTGTCTTATTAGTGCCTATAGGAGTCATGTAGGTTCCGATCACTAGATCAACCTACATTTTTTGAGTGCCATTTGAATTGTGGTCATCTCTCTGTCAGGTTGTAGCTTTGATGTCCAAATCAATGCATCCTGCTAGAAGGAACTCGATCAAACGGGTTTCCAGCATGATCGAAATCCATTACTTTGAATGGGGAGCGCTGGTCTCCATTCAAAGTAATGGCCGGGCTGCCAGCTGAAGGGCACACCAGTGGATGTGATAAGCTATCTGGGAGTGTGAAGGTCCCGAGGTCAGCATGTCTCTGTGCAAGGGGAGGGGGGGGGGGCGTGCAGGCTGGCTGACTCTGCTTCTGCCCAGCTGGTCACTGACTGGGGAAAAGCAGAGACCCCGGGGGATCACAGGGAAACTGGGTCCCCATCAAACAGGAATTGATGTGCCTATGTGGTGCCCATTGATTACCATTTGATTGACCCACGATCACAGTGTGGTGACGTCAACACGCTGTGATTGATCGCCGGTCGATTGCACGGGAATCTACCTGTGTATGCCCAGCTTTGGTTTCACTTTCATCTTGTGCAGATCTATTCCACTCCAAACAATAAGAAAAATATTGTTTCTATTTACTGAATTTCTTAATGAAACTTAGCTCTGAAGGGGATGATTCTGTATTCTTAGGTTTGTAGAACAATAGGATTAAGGTCTTTTTCTTAACTATATTCATGTTATAACTAGTGTTGAGCTCGAATATTCGAATGCCGAATATTTTTCGCGAATATCGGCAATTCGAGAATTCGCCAATATCTCGAATATCTCGGCGGATATTCGCAATTCCGAATATTCGCAATATGGCCATGTATTGCGAAAATAATATTCGCATTGCGAAAATAAACATAGCATGTGACCATTCATTTTAAAGATTTTAGCGAATGCGAATATGATTTTCGTAATTGCGCATATTATTTTCGCAATCCATGGTATTACCGCGAATATTCGAATTTCCGAATATAGAATCGAATATTAGTAGAATTATTCGCGAAATATCACGAATTCGAATATTGCCTATGCTGCTCATCACTAGTTATAACATATTTGCTGTGAAGAAGAGGCATGTGATCTGTGCTGAGTCAAATTCAGTTTTGAGAACTGCAAAAGTAAACCAAGCATCTGTGATCATATCTTGTAGGCGGAGAAACTGCCCAATAATCTTGCAAAAACCTCTGGAAGAGCATGACATTGTGAATGGATTCTTGGAATTTAATTGTCAAAAACATTAAACATATACAGCCTTATTCTACATAATGAAAAAAACGAATCTTTATTTCATGATGGAATAACCTTTGGATGGTAAAAATAAATAAATCCAATGCAAATAAAAAAAATCTGATTTAAATAAAAAAAAAATCTGATTTAAATAAAAAAAATCTGATTTAAATTATAAAAAATCTGATTTAAATTTAAAAAAAAATTATCTTTTAGATTTTTTTTTAATCATTGATTTTTATCCACCCTGCTTGGCTTTATATACATTCCTTTTTTTCTTTTTCTGCTTTTTAAATTCTGAAAAATAATTGTCATAAAATTAGTCCATTTACCAGTATCTCATGCCTGTTACCTACAAATATGGATTTAAATGGTCTCTGTAAAAAGTAATATGCATATATATATTGGAAAGCATATCTTTATACTTTAAGTGTCCATGGTTAAGCAGCAAATATATCCTTGCAGCAGGTGACTTTTGACCTGCATTTTAAATAGTGATGCTCCTGCATTTAAATGCTGTGTCTGTAAAAAGACAGATGTGACAGCTAGACTGTACCCTGGCACATGGGGTTGACAGGTTCATATTCGAGGAAAGTCTCTCAAGACATTCTACCCCCAGCCCCCAAAAAAAGTAACAATCAGCTGTCAAAAAGCACACGGAAAAGACATCATGCCTAGGAATATGCAGCGATAAAGCAGAATATTATGTATTCTATGTTTAGGAATAGGGTGATTACATAAATATACACAATTAGCACTATTGTTGAGTGTCACCAAATGTACTTGAAGATGCTCTTGAGCATAATAACATGTCATTGTAGTTAGTAGTTATTTCAAAAGATAAGCAAATATTGCTAATTCTAGAGTCCATACACTGGGAGATATTACTTGGAAAGCAATGATGCCAATTCAAAAGGGAAAAATTCCTTCAGATGATTAAAGCCTGACGAATAGTAGAAAGGAATCAACAACCTTAACAGGCAGGCTGATGAGTCTATTAAATTGCATCAAGCTTAAGCAAAGGAGACATTTTAATCATTTTTACTATGATGGAAGGGACAGTCCCTTGAAAGTGCTTGTCACAAACTCACTTAAAGCTGACACCTTATTAAAGTCATTTTTTAGAAGAACCAAAAATACATGCTAACAGGTAAAAAATTCTAGAGAACTTGCTTGTCGCTGGCTGAAGAAATTTTATACCACAAAATAAAGGTCCTGTGCACTAATTAATTAAATGCTGATATTTTTTTATGTCATATTTGGAGATGGTCATATTTTCTTTAAAAAAATCAACTAGTTCAGCTTTGTGAGTTAATTGCAATGCCCCTGAGCATGGTATCATTAACAAGTTTGCTGGAGATGTAGTGGAGGTGTCACATATCATGGTGTCAGCCACTGATACCAGTTCTGCTGTGTCACTTCCCAAACCTCAGAGGACCAGGACCTTTGGTAGATCAGATCCCTCTGCTGGTGGAAACGATGGTGGCACTTGATGTAACTCCTGCTCCCTCTCCCTTTTCTGGGCAATACCTGATTAGCACTCTTTATCACATACCTGGAGCCCTGTCCAATCTAACCACATGACCATGTACTTAATCCTCAGAAAACAGGAACTTGCTTGAACAAAGAGGTCTTTAAGTCTCTGCTACCCAGGCTCTGCTGCCCTTATATTGCCTTATTGTTACTGACCCCTGACTGTTTTTGACTACCTTATTGTCCGCGTGTCCTGACTGACTACACTTCTGCCTCTGCCTGCCGTCTCTGTACTCCACCTTAGAACTCTGCTGTCAGCTGCTGCCAGTAAGTTTTACTTAGGACCGCCACCTGGGGGTTCCCTGCAGCACAATTCATCACTCCTTGAAGGGTGTTCTGGTGAATACCGGGGGGCTCCTTAGACTCTTTGCCCTGGTTTATACTTGTCTGGTGGCACGGTGGATCCATTACTCCCTTGATTCACCCATGACAGAAGGGTTGAGGGTATACTGCAAAAAAGAAACTATTGCTTTAACACAAATAGTTTTTGTATAAACTAAGTGTCTGATGAAGTAGGAAATGTTGACTTTGAATTTGAACTTAATTTATGCAAAAATTATACATGATAGAGCAGTGGTTCTCAAACTTTTTCGATCCGCGACCCCAGAAGTGGGGTATCACTTCCTTTATATGGAATGCCGAAGTCCTAATGCGGAGTGTCATTTCTGCAATTAAAATACAGGGACACTAAGCAATTTCTGACATGATTAGGTAAGTGTAATGTAACGCCCCATCCCTCCTAACTTATCACCCTGTTTGTGGGATTAGGAGCATGTTGTTACCAGCAGCACTGATGCTTTAAGTGAAGGGGGCAATTTGAAAATTCGCCAATATCTCGAATATGTCGGCGGATATTCACAATTCCGAATATTCGCAATATGGCCATGTATTGCGAAAATAATATTCGCATTGCGAAAATAAACATAGCATGTGACCATTCATTTTGAAGATTTTCACGATGAGAATATTTTCGCAATACATGGTCATACCGCGAATTTCCAAATATAGAATCGAATATTAGTAGAATTATTCGTGAAATATCGCAAATTCGAATACTGCCTATGCCCGCATCACTAGTTGTAAACATTGTTCCAAATGTGTTACCTTAAACCTAACCCCTGGCCATTCGAACTATCATAGGGCCAATTACACTGAAGTTGCTAATGTTTGTAGCTTGCTCTCTGGCAGGGTTGTTCTTACCTTTCAAGGGGCTCCAAGTCCCAAGGGGAGGTACTCCCATCCTCTAATTCAGTGGTTCCCAAACTGAGGGGCAGGCTACCCTGGGGGGGGGGGGGGTGCAAAGGTATTCCAGTGGGGCACTGGCCCTCATTCTGAAGCTGTGTTTGAATGGAGAGGGGTGCTAGATAATGTTCCTAAATAAAAAAGGGGGCCCTGCAATTTTATTATAGTGGACTATGGACCACAGCTTTCAAGTCTAGCACTACCTACTTTTGCTATTAATATATTAATGTTCATTGTGAAATTATGTTTTAAAAAAAACATACATATTTCATATCGATGGTAAAAGATGAAAATGCATGGATTACACAGAAATCCTGTGTTAGGATCCAAGTTGACAATGCAATGTTTTTATAATGTTTCCCCCTTTAAAAGTATAGCCTACCTTCACAAGAAGCACAAGATGAGGTATATTCCACATACCTGGAGGGGAGGGGAATGAGGTCACCTCAGAATTGTGATATGGTGCCTGATCATGTATGAAGTGTGTAACTCTGTTTACATTTTTTGCTGTCTATGTCTTGATGAGGAGAATTCCCTTTATCTGTCCAAAAGATTCATGAGGAGATGAAAGTAAACCTTCAAGTTAAAAATAAACTCACAAAAAATTTGACCCATTGAAAGGCTAATGACATCCACACTCATAACCTCAGCACATCATCACCTCATCTTCAAGACTTCTCTAGGGCCAGAGAGCTCCTACTATTTGGAACTCTTTCCCTCGCCCCATTAGACTTGCTCCTACTGTTGCCCCTTTAAAAAAGCCCTAAAAACCCACCTCTTCAGTCTCGTCTACCTATCTTCTCATTTCAGCACAAGCATACAAGTCCCATCCCCCACCAATAGTATACTCTGTTCTGGGTAGATTGTAAGCCTGATCAGGCAGGGTCCTCTTCTCGTGTGTCATAACCTGTACCTGTTTGTACTATCCTGTGTTGTATCTCCACTCGTATTGTACAGCGCTGCATAATATGTTGGTGCGATATAAATAATAATAATAATAAAAAAGGCCTGAAGTTTTCTGCTGGTCAAACTTTGAATTTTTTGTATTTCCTCTTACTGTTTTGGTGAAAATATGCCAGCAGTATTAAGAGAGGGCTAGGGGATCTAAACCTTTCCATCTAAAAAAATAGGTTACATACATGTGTTGTACTGTGAAAGTTGCATGTGACCCAAAGCTAGCTGGTAACCTGTGGATGGAGACAGCTAATCGGTGGATCAATCAGGAACAAGGAGGCCAATCTGCAACAGAATCTACCTTGCAGGAGGCTTGTAAGACAGAAGACAGTAAGGAAGACCACCCTACATATGAGATGAGTACCATCTCCTGGTACTCATCTAAGGAGCTCACGAAAAAGGTTTTGTGCACCCCTGGTTATAGGTATATATTATAGGCCCAATAAAACGAGACACAAACTTCAGATAGTTTTGTAACTTCACTGTTTTATTAGAGAACCATTAGCAGGTCTTTGGGGTATTTTTATGAATCACAGGCTGTTCTTTCTTTGAATTATCCGGGAAATTGATGAAAACACCACATGGATGAGTTGAACTTGTAGCGATGTATGACAATCATTTACCAAGACATGGATGCATCAAAGTTTTGTTTTAATGTTTTTATGTTGTTGACTAGAAGTACCAATAAAATGCTATGTCATTTAAAACAGCTTTACTTACTTTTTAGCTTAATAAACCTTGTGGCCTTAAAAGTCCCCCAGCCTCTGTACCCTCAGAGGAAATTTTGGACTGCGGATGGTGATGTTAACATCCCATCCCTAGTCACCCCTTTGCACACCTTGCAGAAGGCTTGTAAGACAGAAGACAGTAAGAAAGACCACCCTACATATGAGATGAGTACCATCTCCTGGTACTCATCTAAGGAGCTCACGAAAAAGGTTTTGTGCACCCCTGGTTATAGGTATATATTATAGGCCCAATAAAACGAGACACAAACTTCAGATAGTTTTGTAACTTCACTGTTTTATTAGAGAACCATTAGCAGGTCCATATTAGCTGCCTTCTTATTCCAAAGGTCCTAACCTATACTGTCACGCAGGCCTGCAAATAGCCTTTCTATGTCTATTTTAGCAGAACATTTTATTTCAGCATGGATACAGCCTAAGCTCACTAAGTTCTGTATGAATTTTTCATTGTCAGTTTAAGAGATGATAATTTAGTAATGTAAAATATTTCGTAAGTGTCCTACTTTTAAAAGTTCTACACTAAAATAAATTTTGTGTGCCTTTAAAAGCTATTTTAAAAATGTATTAAAATTATTTTCAGTGTGATAGTATACACATTAAAATTATATTATGTTATTGTAAAAACTCTGGTTCTGGTTCTGGTCCCTTTGTTTTTATGGACCTTTATATTATGAGTGTTTCCTGTCTCTAGGAGAATATACTAAGGGTAGTAAAATAAGCTAAGCATTATCAAACCCAAACTAGTTAAAAAGCCTGTGATTTCCTTGTTTTGTTTAAGGTTCAATAGTCTTTCAAATTGAACATATATTGGAGCATGTAAAGTAGGCACTTAAAAGATAGTATTCCCGCATATATAAATAAAATTTATGTATAAAAATCCAAGGCAGGCACTACTGGAGTCACCAAAAATAAGTCTGTGTTGTGTGTAATGTACTGGACCACTGGGGACGGGTCATGCCACAGAGGCAAATTTCCCATACATTCAGGAAGTTGGACAGCAAATATAGGTTGCTGAGTATCTTTTTTTTACCCGTTGGGTCCCGGTTTACCACAGGGTCCCAGACTCTGTAATGGGAAGGAAGGGGTGGTCCTTCCCATTCCACCCAGGTACACTCAAAGGTGACACGGCTTGCAGGTGAGTGTGGAGTTGGGTATGTCTCCACATAAGGAGTTGAGACCACTCTGTCAAGGCGAATAGAGAGGGCACACAGGGAGTGTGTGGCTCAGGCTGGTGACTACTAAGAGGTTTTCCTTAAGCTAAGGGAAGGGCCTATGGTGGCTTGGCATTTTTTAACCCCTGCGTGGGAAATTTCAGTTTGAACTGTGTAAATAAATACAGGCAGGAGCCCTAAAGAGAACCTTTGCTGTGGATTTAAGTCATTAAGTGTAACCTTTTGAGGCCTCCCCGCCAGCTCTCCAGGCAAAAAGATTAGCCAGGGAGGTGGAAAAGCTGTCAGATGGGAGATGTGGTCACAGCCAGATCTCCCATATGAACTGTTTTGGTTATTTCAGCACAACCTTGCTGATATAAGCAATCCAGAGAGGTGTGTGGAAAAGCTGCACTCATGCTGGTAGCTTTCTCACACACACAGCCTAGAGGGGAGACATGCAAGCAGCTTCCCCACGCCCCTCCCTCTTCCCGGTGTGTGAGGAAGGTGACAATCTGCCGTGAAGTGTGCTCTCTAGTGGCACCATTTTGTGGCTAAAGTTGGTACTGCAGGGGATTTTTTCTCCAATTGATTTGAACAATTCAAATGTTTTTTTTTCTGGTTTTCCTGCTCTTAAAACTGGGTGCTTTGCATCGTCTTATAGTCCGAAAAATATGGTATATTATAGGCCAGGCAAGTTGGCAACAGTAAACAGAAGAGAAAACCACCAGTGCTTGTAAAGCAGAGACAGAGCAAATTGTTATATGTGTTGAAAAGGAGGCCAAATCCTTTTTAAGCACAGAAACAATACAATAGGATCACAAAAATGTAAATATAGGGACCAATGCTGCCATGTTGGCTCCGAAATCTTTTGGCGCAAAATCTATGGATATCGGCATAAACCTGCTAAAATTTACATTTCAGTATCATAATTCTATTACCCTTAGAAGTAGAGGTAAAGTGCAAAATTTCATGTCTCTCATGATTAAGCACTTAGCACCCCTCTTTATTATTCCATGATTTGCTTATTCAGAATACATATTAATGTGCAAAACACATTCAGTGATATGTGTTTTAAATATGCCTATGCACAAGTGTGAATTGTTTTATTTCACTTTACAATTTATTGAAAAAGTTAAAATCTTAAATCATATGGTTACATAGCTCCATCTGGGGTAGTCTTATAAAGTGAGTATATCCCAAACTCTAAATTTTAACTGGAGATTGTCTTATTACACGCAGTAGTCTTATACGCCGGAAAATATGGTAACTAAGTCCACAAACCCCATGCTGCTCCATTCTTGACTTGACTGTTAGCCAAACATTGGGTGCTGAAAAATTCACACATATTTAAATATATATGGTAATTACAAATACTGTCCATTCAAAGGGAGTCAGGCCAGGATTGCTGAACACTGTGCCACTTTAATAACACTTTAATAACAGAGAAGGAGTTTGGAATCTTAATGAGACCGTAGAACAGCAAGTTCTACATACTTAAGATTAGAGGTTGTACATTTGCAGCCACACAGCCACAGTACATTTAGCATGTCCTTAAGACTTAATGGGAAAAGGAAGAAATGTTTTTTGAATATGAAAGCAATGATGGCAAGGCTTTAAAAGTATCTTCCACTGGAAAAATTAGCAGAGTTTATGCAGGGCATATCAGAACCCTTCCAACCTTGCTTTTATCATCATTTTCATGTTCCAAGCCAAATAAAGTAACATTGCTACATAGCTGTCTGCATTTTAATGAGCAAACCGCATTAATAAAAACATTACATCTTGTCAAACAACCTTGAAATGTTATTCAGAGGTTCTAAAACAGACATTCTATTGCAAGATCAATGTACCATATTTTTCGGACAATAAGACACACTTTTTCCCCCCGATTTCCCTGTGGCTTATGGTCTACTGGTGGTCGCGTCTTGGCTCCAAACCAGCATCCAGCCAAGGAGGTGGATGAGCTGTCAGATGGAAGATCTACCCACAGCCGGCTCTCCCATCTGTACTGTATTGTTTATATCCGCAGAACCCTGCTAATATAAGCAATGAAGTTAAGAGACCGATATATAAAAAAAGATCCCAGCTGGCATCTCTTCCATCTATCTCTGCCTGTGTGTGGGAGCTACACTCATGCTGCAGCTTCCGCACACATAGACACAGCAGTAGTAGAAGACTGAGAAACATCTGCAGCCGTTCCCCCTCTGCCCTCCTCTTCCTGATGTGTGAGGAAGATGACGTGAAGAGCATTGAAGTGCTACAAGTGACATCTAGTGTCTGAATTTGGTATTGCATTGATTTAATCCATTATTTGATCCGATTGATTTGAACACTTACATTTTTTTTTCTAGTTTTTTTGCTCTAAAAACTGGGTGCATCTCTTGGTCAGGTGTGTCTTATAGTCCGAAAAATACGGAATAACATTTGTTGGTAACAGAGATAATGAATATTTCATGCTTGCAGTGGCACAGTGCAAACAGTGGTTTTTGACTACCACATTATTGATAAATGCTCAGACCATGGTAATGTCAGTTTCTGCAATAGGCACACTAGCCCCCCCCCCCCCCCCCCCCCCCCCCCCCCCCCCCCCCCCCCCCCCCCCCATTCACTCTCCCTGTGGTCGGCAGTGATCAATAACAACTCACCAATGGCCAGAGTGATGCAGATGCAGGTCCATGATCTACTCTGCTTTTGTCCTAGACAGGTCAGACACCATCAGACCTTTCTCTGCAGTCTAATTATTGAAACAGTGAAAAGTATTCTCCTTCTATTAATTTCTTTCCATAAGATCAATACAATTCCCCAGATGGAAAGGTCAGGTGCAAAATGCCATGGCACTCATTTAGCAATTCATTGCTTTGAGACATACCCACCAAAACAGTTAAATTCTAAGCATGGGTCTGGTGATAACAAACACCAGTGTACAGTGTACCAGTATACAATATCTTTGGCAAAAAGGTACATCTAGCACCTACAAAATATTCCATTTTAAATCTATATGCACCAATACAAATTTGTTCTCCCTATGAATTTACACAAGTTTTTTGTCAGGGGTGAACCACAGGAGCAGTAGACCCACCGTGCCACCAGACAAGTAACAACCAAGGCACAGAGCCCAAGGAGCCCCCCAGTATTCACCTTAACCTTGGCTGTGGAAGAGTCCCAGGTTGCGGTCCCTAGGTACGCTTACTGGCAGAGGCTGACAGCAGGAATTCCCATATGAGGTACACAATCAGCAGGCAGAAAAGAAGTCAGGCAGGCAATAAGTCAGGGCAGGCAGCAAGCAGGGTATAAGGCAGTCCAGGGGTCAGTAACAATGAAGTAGCAGAGCCTGGGTAGCAGAGACTTGAGGACCTTAAAAAGCAGCTCTTTTTAAAATATTAAAATGTTGCCATTAAGTCAATTGTGGCTTATCTGTTCAACCAAACCCAGAAATAGGAAAAGAAAAGGGGTATGACTCAGAGAGACTGGAGGACTGTCAGGATAAGTCTTGTCCCCACTTTGGCAATCTCTTAGACGATCGCACCCATGTATTTGATGGGGCTCATCCCCATAGCTGCAGTATGCCGAGATCGGGCATGGCCACGACCCGCGATATAAATCGCACAGGGTCGGCAAGATATCCTGTCCCCCCCCCCCCCCCCCCCGTGAACAGGATCTCCCACGTTTAGAAACGTGGGAGATCGCCTAAGTAGCGACAAGCCCTTAGGGATGACAAGGTTTTCTAGGAAAGGATCTCTTACAAGGAGAAGCACACGATCAATCTTATCAGCTGACTGTGTCGATTGTCCTCCCTGTGTAGGTTAAAGCTGGATGATCTAATTGGAGAAGTACTAATTAATGAGCAATTTGTATCCTTCTTTATTAGTTCTTGAAGGAGAACCTTTCCTTGGTGAACTTGCCATCCCTAGTCAGATATTTGTTTGGCCAAGAAATCCATCCTGTACGGCTTCCTAAAAAGACAAGGGCACTGGCCAGCGATATATTCTGTAACCATGCCAGACATAAGAAGATGGTTATTTTTTTTTATAGAACATTCCAAGGCTAATGCCATTTCTATTTTCTGTATCCACGGAAATACTTTTTATCATTTATTATTTATGTTTCACAGCAATCATTTTGCAACTGACAAAATATGATAACAACTGTAAGACAGCTTTATAATACAACACCTTTAGGGGCAGAAAAATTAAACAATTAGCTGCTCAGCATACTTCAAACATAGACCTGCTAAAATAATCCAAACCCGTTGTCAAGCCTCTCTATAATATTACAGTTCCCAAAGCAGCTATGACAGATCAGTCTGTGATTTATGTCTCGCTGTTCAAAAACACATTGAAAAGTCGCAGCACAGTCCCATATGTATTGCCTACCAGGTGCAGAGTGAAACACACAGATACATTAATTGTACTTCATATGCAATCACCACACTAATTAAAACCCCATGAAAAGTAATTGAAGTTACTTGTTAGAACACTGGGGGTTATGTTTTTGAGCACTTATGAAAACACATAAGGTTTGGTGTTTGCTTTTATTCGCCACCCACACATCTATCAGTGTACATTTCCAAGATTTTCAGGTGGCTGAAAATTGAGCCTTACAATACATCCTCAGCTCTGTTGCTAATGTAAAAACATGCTTCTTTACTTTTACATTATACTATTTGAATTACATATAATCCAATGATGTGAATGTTGTATATTTAAGTCTGGTTTTCTGTATACAATAATGTAAACCTATACCTAGGATCATTTCTGCTGTCGGAATAAAAGCCTGAACAATAAACAGTAAATGTTCTTTTTTCATTAAAGTTGTTTTTATGTTATGTAGAATAATGCATGTAAAAACATGGCAAACTATTTAACATGAATATTCCCTAATGTAAGGAGGATGGATGCTTGTCTGTCTAGCACAGTGGTGGCTAGTGCCTACACACACAATGTCAGAAACTTGGATCTAACCACTAGTGTCCAACACACTGAGGCTAAGGCTCCACTGAGGCTTTTTGGGAGCAGATGTGGCGCAGCTGAACCGCTCCCATTAACTCCAGTGGGCCAGACGGCATGAAAATAAATACGAGGTTTACAGCGTATTTTTTTCCGTGTCCGCACTGCACCACGGCCAATCCACGTCTCTTATCAAGGGATGTGAATCCGATGTGGGTTTTGGGAGGTTATTAAAATCGCAGCGAATCTTCGAGAAAAATGCAGGAAACCCGCAAGTAAACTGTGACTAATCAGCACAGAAAACACATGCTTACTGCATGTGTTTTTCTGTCCACACTAGTGGTGCCTTAGCCTTACTGAGTTATGGAGGGCCAGAAGTGTGGCCCTCAGTATAACTAAAGGGCCACACATAACATTTTCAATCTATACTGACTTGTTTAAGCATTTTTAATGAAAAATGTCAGCAGGCAGACCTAGAAGACATTTTTAATTTTTAAATAACAAAACTCGTTTTTCAAATATTACTTCAATCATTAGGGAACATTGTAGTATGGTAATGCACATTTTGTGTCATATACATCGTCAAAGTTTATGTGCCTCATAGATATCATCAAAGCCTCTGATGATACCAAAGGTTATACGCCGCCATTCTTAGGGTATGTGCCGAGATATATATTATACAATCACCCCCCATTCATTGGTGGAATAGTGGGAGCATAGGCACTCACCAGTCTGCTGATCCCCCACCAACACTAAAGGAGTAGAGGAGAGATGAGGGACCCATCTGGGTGGCTGATTGACTTTTACGTACGCCTATCACATAAGTTTATCGCCTCTCTTCCTCTTCCCACTCTAAGAAGAACGCCGGCCAGGACCTGTCGGCGGACAGGTGTGTTTCTATGCCCTATGCATTAACAGTTCCAAATTTATTAGAACTGTTATTGCAACTGTTATTTAATATTTATCATTGTAAATATTTATAGTGACCTAGGTGATGTGCAGTATTGTATAGTATAGTGGCAAGACGAAAGCCTTTACTGACAAAGAAAAACATTCAAGCTAGGCTTCATTTTGGAAAAACACATCTGAGCTCTCCCAAAAGTATGTGGGAAAATGTGCTATGGTCTGATAAAACCAAGGTTGAACTTTTTGGCCATAATTCCAGAAGATATGTTTGGCGCAAACACAATTACCTTCAAGAAACGCTTTCTATGAATTATTGCACCAACAGGCTTTGGTGACTTTAACACAATTGGAATCACAGCACTTGGGAACCTCGCACTGTGATATTACATAGTCTACATTAAGTTTGTGTTGCTCTGAAGGCAGTGATGTCGGATCGGCAGGGACTAACTGGCTTACAGTAAAATTGCCATCCCATCACAGTGCCATGTTTAATTCACTGAATTCTTAAGAAAACACTTATTCTGCACATCAAGCTATTTGAACTGTCTTGATCTGTGGCAAGAAGTCTGAATGGAGCACCTAAAATCAATATTTAGGTAGTGTATACCAAAACCTTTGCCCATATAGGGTACAGTTGAGACAAAATTATTACCCCCCCCCCCCCCCCATAGGACATTAGACAACACTGGATTTCTCCATTTAAAAAAAGGCAATTTACATAAAGTGATAAAATCAGTGTTTACATCAACATAGTGTGAACTTTAACATCAAGGATATTTTATTAGTAAGTTGAAACAAAAAAGGGTAAAAATAGGATCTCCAAAATGATTAGCCCCTGGCCATTCAGGCAACGGTCAATAGCGTACCACAACAATCTCTTAGCAGTTCTTTACTATGTTGGCACAGGTCTACTGACGATTCTTCAGTGCAAATTGTTGTATCTGGTCTACATTGTATGGTTTCCAAGCATGGACGTTCACTTTGAGCATTCGCCACAGATTTGCGATGCTCGTAGTTTAGGCATAAGTCAACGCTAGGTCTTCCAACAAGACCCATATTTAATACTATGCATATCTTGTAGAATCACCTACCTACCATTCTGGGGTATGTCTTGCTAAGAAAAATTATTGATTTCTATGAAGATAGCTCCCAATGCATGTGTATTATTATATTGCCTAAATAGCTGCATATTAACCTCCCTAGTGTTAACCCCAAGTGTTGCACCCTCAAACCCACTGGGTTTTCACATCTCATGCATCATCTATGAGGGGGGGGGGGGCAATTATAATTACATTCTCATCTTTTAAAAACATTGGCAAATGGGCTCAACGCCTTGGGGGTCAATCTGCATTTTAATCTAAGATCCTCTTTGAAAGGATCTCTTGCTACTCTGAAACTCCCATTTAAAAAACTTTAAAAAAGCATGATAAAACAATATATCATATTTTATACCAAAAGTGTCAATTATAGACTGATGATGCTTAGTTCAAATTCTGTACGGAAATGGAGTTTACAAGAGAAAATAAAAATTATATTGGTTTTAACCTACTATAAAACATAGTCCTCCATATTGAATCTCGTTATCTCTTTGGACAGACATTTTCCACAATGCCAACAGAAAATCTATCACTGGATATATGTATGTGCGAGCCTTAAGGCCTCATACAGCCTGCTGAGGTTCCCTGTGCTTCTTATACACAACAATTTATTCCAGGGAATAGTCAATTTGCTTCATGCAGTCTTGGCCCTCACATGAATTGAAAAGATTGGTACGGTAATACATTCACTTGGCTATTTTAGTATCATCCTTCTTTCTGGATCATTTATTCTGTGGGTGATGTGAAATTCCCCCACTGATTATGCAGTAATATGACTTACTGCTGTTTTCCTGGACTAACCTACCATCTGCAATACCTGTCATTTACTCTAATCATATAAACTTCAAACACGAGGTCTTCAGTTAAACATATTTCCGGCATACTGCTGTAAGAAAATAACATATGTCAGGACGGTTCAATTCAATTTCAGTAATAAGAGCAATATTGACATTATGATTACCCCACCCCACTATGAGTAATTTAAAGCCCGAATCAGTCCATCATTGGAGTAGGTGGATGTGAAGGTTTCTGCCTGCGACTTTACCAAAAAGACTCTTCTACTTCATGCTTGCTTTTATTATAATAGAGATTTAGACAACCATGTGCAAAGGATATCACTGGGGATTGCTGAAAGGTGAGTTACCGCTACAGTAGAAATTTTAATGAAATGTCCACTAACTGACTTTGTGAGTTAATTGAAAATACACTTAACTAGTGTTGAGCTCGAATATTCGAATGCCGAATATT
The DNA here is from genome assembly GCA_036250615.1 of Ptychadena robeensis. Classification (NCBI taxonomy): domain Eukaryota; kingdom Metazoa; phylum Chordata; class Amphibia; order Anura; family Ptychadenidae; genus Ptychadena; species Ptychadena robeensis. The sequence goes on from CM070034.1 coordinate 151,812,713, forward strand.
TTTCCCGAATATCGGCAATTCGAGAATTCGCCAATATCTTGCAATTCCGAATATTTGCAATATTGCCATGTATTGCGAAAATAATGTTCACATTGCGAAAAGATTTTTGCAGTGCGAATATGTTTTTCGCAATTGCGAATATTATTTTCGCAATCCATGGTATTACCGCGAATATTCGAATTTCCGAATATAGAATCGAATATTAGTAGAATTATTCGCGAAATATCACGAATTCGAATATTGCCTATACTGCTCATCACTACACTTAACATAGTATCATCAGCAACATAGATGGAGATGTGGAGAAGGGATGTAGGAACATTACTCTGGCACACATTTGTTTATGTAAAAATTAGTTAAAAGTTAAGTAGAAATTAGTTTATACTTTGACTTGACATTGAACTTCATTAATTAAAAAAATACAAGTACTAGGGCAATACTTATTTTTTTAATGTTCCCACAACTCCTATTACCTTATCTTTCGGACTATAAGACGCACTTACCAGGATTCCCGGAAAAGATGACTGCATCTTATAGTCCAAATGTGCCACCTTGGCTTCCCGCCTGCATCCTTGCTCTCCCGACACATGGGAGATCTGCACATAGCCGGATCTCCCATGAACTGTATTGCTTCTATCAGCAGAGGCTTGCTGATATAAGCAATGCAGGAAGGTGTGTGGGAAAACTGCACTCACGCTGGCAGCTTACTTACACACACACAGCCTAGAGGGGAGACATTTGCAGCCATTCCCCCGCTGCCCCCCTACTCTTCCCCGTGTGTGACAAAGATGATGATGTGCTGTGAAGTGTGCTCTTTAGTGACACAATTTTCAGTTGTGGCTGAAGTTGGTACTGTAGGGGGATTGTTCCCCAATTGATTTGAACACTTCAAATGTTTTTTATGGTTTTCCTGCTCTAAAAACTGGGAGCGTCTTATGGTCAGGACAAAGGAAAAGAAGCCCAAGGTTCAAGTAGGAATGCACATTTATGTTTGCATAACAGTTGTTTTTATTAAAATATTTATGATCTTGTAATTTTGTATATAAATGTGTCTCGAAAAGCAGAATTGTATTAACCCTGAAGAAGGGATCTGAGACATCCCTGACATTCATCCGATGACTTCCATTAGCCAATAAACGGTATCACTTGAAATCCCAACTTTCTGTAAAAATATCTAAGGTTAATTCTCATGTTACAGGGTAGTCCTGCACATTAGGACCCCACTGTGCAACTACTTGATTAAGAATGAGATCTTAAACCACTTTCAAAAAATAAATAATGGATTATTATCAATTATAAAAGAATATGAAAAAGGAGAAAAAGCTATAATTATAACAAAAATTATTGTTTGGCTCTCACTGTATGCCAGTGGTTCCCAAACATTCCCTGCAGGGCCCCTCTTTTCTATTTAGGAACATTGCCGAGCCCCCCCCCCCCCTCCCTATTCAAACATGGGTAAAGAATGAAATACCTTTGTGCCCCCGCCCCCAAGTTTGGGAACCAGTGCTGAATGCTATGTATGGGGTTGAGGATCAGTCGCTATAGTGCTTGAACAGTGGAACACGTAGTGCAAGTCACTAGAAACCGCAGCACTCACAGTCTTAATTACCTTACATTCAGCCTGTCAGATACTCTAACCTTGTCCCAAAATATGCTGATAGCTAATGAAGAAGAGAGATGTAGCTGTAGCAGGTTCTGCTTGAGTGAATGAACAGTATGGGCGGTTGGAGTCTGTCGTTCACTAGGCATGCATATACTTCTGTGTGAGTGACAGTTTGAGCTAGTCGGAATTAAAGTTCACCCAAGCTGAAAACAAGTGTCCAGTTCTTGGTTCACTTCCCAATGATTGAAGACCAGGAATAATTTCCTTTTCATATCTTATTTCTCCGTCAGAAACAAATTAAGCTTGTATAACTAAAAAGCCTCAGGAACAGGCAGTCCAAAGTCAGCAAGTAGGGTAAAAAATAAAGTCTACCAGAACTACCAATGTAAGACTAATAATATAATAATATAATAATAATACTAAGTTTTATCTGCAATATCTGCCAATACCATAGCTTTCAACAAAAGAAAAAAAGCCCAGATGGCATACAGGAAGTGATGTAATTGACGTCATTTCCGATATGCAGATCGTGGTTCTTCTAATTACCAGAAGTGACATCACTTCCAAGTACCAAGTGCATTCCAAGTACCAGAAGTGACGTCACTGAAGTCACTTCCGGCGTCAGGCTTTCCTCTCGGCTGGTTTAGCATGGAGAGGGTATTGCTCACACCCCACTTCTGCTGATAATGTGAGGAGTGGGACATAAGCAGGGAGCCCACTCTGTGCTCGATCAGAGCGATTACAAGAATCCGGGAAAAATCATTTTGATTTGCGGCTGATTTTGCCCCCAATCCACAGCGGTGAATCTGCCATGAAGTTGGCTGCAAATCTCATGCTTAAAAGCAAAATTCGGCCTTATATCGGCAGGCACATGTCCATCATTTCTTAGAGCGATCCCTTTCATTTGGAGGGGAAGGGGTGCATGGACATTTCTCGCCAGGAGCTGCCGGCAGCGTGTGTGGCCGGCTTCACAAATAGAAATTATAATAACATCTTACCTTCACAGGAGAATTTCAGTCAAAAGACAAGTGCTATTTTTTACATCTATTGAATTTGTAGGTTGCCTTGGACACTGCGCCACTTGATTGTACAATCAATTATCTCCTCTGATATGAATAGAATGTAGTATTATATGTTTGCTGCCCAAATCATGTAAATTTAATATCAGAATGTTGTTATTCCTGATCTTCCATTACCGTATATACTCAGATATAATACAACCTCGAATATAAAGTTGTTAATGAATGTTTAATGCTTTGCATTTTTAAATATTGGAGCTGACTCAAGCACTGGTTTAGGATTAGGGACTGCTGTTGCCATGTCGCAAGAACATAGAATGTGAGACATAGCAGTAAACTTTCATGCCCAACTGGCAATCAACAAGAGCTGCACCTGCTGAACCATCATGTCTAGTAACCATCCACTCCACATGTTATACTCAAGCCCTGTGTTAGAGGCACATACCATATTTTTTAGACTATAAGACGCACCGGACCATAAGACGCACCCAAAGTTTTGGAGAGAAAATTAGGGAAAAAAACAGAAACACAGCCATTCATGTCAAGTTATATCAAGTGAATGTGCTGAATGTTCCAGCGAAGCAGGCAGGACTGGACCATGCAGTATTCACTCTGTATTGCAAAAGCCAGTGCCAGGAAGGAGGTCTTGGCTGCAGGGCTGAAACTTGTGTCTATACAGGGAGTGCAGAATTATTAGGCAAATGAGTATTTTGACCACATCATCC
>CM070034.1:151819533-151831182 GCA_036250615.1 Ptychadena robeensis
GCACCTTATGGTCTAAATTCATGACCCCCACGGCCGTGCCTTGGCTTCTGGCTAGCTCTCTAGAGCTGTCAAATGAGAGATGCAGCAACAGCTCTCTTCATTGTCCATATCAGCGGGGCACTGGGTTCTGCTGGCATAAGCAATAATACAGTTCAGATGGGAGATCTGGCTGTGGCCACAGCTCCCCGGTTCATCTCCTTGCTGGGAGAGCTGGCAGGAAGCAGGCACTTTTTCCCCCTGATTTTGGGGGGTGAAAAAGTGTCGTATAGTCCAAAAAATACAGTATATTTTTTAGGATTGTGGAACAGTAAGGCACCATCATACCAGCTCATAAAATAAGTAAAACTTTAATTTTACATATATATATTTTAGATTTTGAGTATACATCCGCTTCAACTAACCAGCGGCTTGAAACAAAAATACGATTAGAAAAATGATCCTAGTTTGCACTCCTGTTCAAGGTCAATGATTGAAGATAAAAGGTAAGCATTATGGCTTGGCAACTTTTAGAATGAGAGCTTGCTAATAGCAGATTGCATGTCTCGACATAAAAGGTTTGCTTTAACAAAATACCCAATCCTTTCTAAAGTCTACAAAGCAGCCATGACAGTAGCAGCTGCAGCCTTTTAAGTATGAGGTGTGCTTCACATCAAATATTGTAGCTTGTCACAAATGATCATAATGGAAGCTGGCCATGTAGAAATAATACACTAGTAAGGCAGTTCCCATTTATTAGGAAAACACAAATACTTCACCAGCTCCTAATGCAGACTCAGATTGCCTTTGGTGAAGCCCACATGTCATTCTTAGGCCTCTGATTATGAGAACTTACATGTAATAAATGAAAGGGTTGAACATGGACAGGCAGGCTGGGGATGAAAGGGCTACATGATGCTGGATATCCTCTAGCCAAGAATAGAGGCTTGCTCTATCTCTCTCTCTTTCTGCAGATTCTAAACACTGCGAAGGTCTCACCATCATCAGTAGAGAGCAGGAGCCTGTAAATCTAGACAAAGTAAGACCGCAGCTCCGTTTTTTAAAAATCTTTTTTACATTTTTAAAGTAAGCCAAGAACATAACTTTCAGAAGATTGATGCTGCATCTCTCACTTGTCCTGTATTTGTAACATAAGAAGGATTAAGATAAACAGTGTTGCTGTTCTCCTCCCAAGGGCGATCCGTCAATATATTCCCTGGAAATAACCTGTTATCTACAAGGACAGCAGCAACAGAGTCAGAAAAAATTCAAGCTGCACTGTCTGTGAATGTATCCTTCCAATTACGCTAAATTTAAATGTCCCATGAACTTCTTTCATGTTTACTCAAATAAGAAACAAAAATAATGCATATTAACAGATAAATAAGATGCTGCCTACTTTTTGAACACATCTACTTTTCGTTTTTTCATTTACTCCTATGTCTAACTATGCTCAAAGCTGAGTTTTTGGTCTGGCTTAAGCCCCCCATACACGCTTAGATTTTATGGACGACCGATCGCCATGCTCGCTCTCACCGATCAGACGGCCAAAAAATCGTTTGCCGATCTTAAGCTTAAAGGGCTTAAATCGGCAGCCAAATTGATCTAAGCCATTACGGACATATCATGTTATTCTTTAGACAGGTACACAGTGTCCCCCGTCTAAACTATGTCTTCTCCTCAGCTCCGTGCTGAGGAGTCAGGTGCCTGCTTCTGAAGGGGAAGGGGGGGGGGGGGTTAACTACCTTCCCTCTAGGCTGACACACAGCACAGCCGGCTAGATCTGTCGGGTCTCCCTAGCTGACAGCATGAGCAGCTGGAGAGACCCGCCAGACAGTGCTGGCACACAGAGGATGCCCGGGCCGATTAAGTCTCGATGTTGTGGCCAAATGGGCGAGTGTGATGATGTCATCACGCACGGGCAATCGGCCAAAACATCGGGTCACAATAGATAGGTGTGAAGGGGGCTTTAGCTTGAGAAAATACAACTAATGTTTTCATGGTTCTTCTAAAGTCTTGTGCTGAGAACAAACTTTTATACTTTTAAAACAGAGTGACAAAATCATGATTACGTAACAAGAAGTTGCAGTCCCTTCAGAAAGTCAGTGAAAAACACTAGTTTTAGTGCTGACTGAGGATGAAAGTTGGGCATAAAAGCACCTGCATGGTATACTGTAAGTTAGGGCCCTTTAACACTATGCCTTGTGTTGCGTTTTAAAAAAAGTTTTTACAGTACTGTGATTTCTCATAGACAACCAATTTTACCATTCACACTGCATGTCTTGTGTTTTTTTTTTTAAACAATAACTTTTTATTAAGGGAAAGGGTTTTTACAACAAAGAAAAGTCATACAGGTTACAAGTGCATTTCGATCAAGTTTCGAAGAGACAGTGTTACAACAGTAGAAGTCACAGTAATGCGTGTATGAGGGTTTCCGATAGCAAATGACGACCAGATGTCAACAATGAAGCAACCCGCATCCTGTACAGTGAGACAGGGAGCAAAGGGGGGGAGAGGGTAAGCTGGGAGGGAGGAGGAGGGTAGGGCAGGGGTGGGGTGGAGCGCCGAGGGAACACCCACGCGGACCCATGGAGGAGTGAGGTTGAGTGAAGAACACACACAGTGCATGTGTTTCAACTTTCAAGCTGTATTGTCTTAGGAGGTCCTTGAACGTCTGTGAATGCGTAAATGAGTGTCAGGGGTCCCACAGAAGAGAGTAAGCAGTTCTATTGTCCTTTAGCACAGCAGTAAGAGATTCCATACGTGCGAGTTGGGACAGCTCCGACAGCCAGTCTGTTATGGAAGGGGAATTCATGGATTTCCAGTACCGGGGAAGAACTGCTCTTGCCTCTATTAGAAAGAACTTGAAAAGGTTATGTTTAGGCAAGGAGCGGGGGAGCAAATGCCTTGCTTTTTTAAAATGCCCTGCTGCATTAATTTTTTATGTATTTTGCTGTCAACTTTTTTTTTTAATCCTATTTTCATATTGAATTTCTGTGCTTTTGTCAACCAGGCAGCATGGACGTATTGGCATGACCGTCTTTAGCATCCCATTTCTTGTACATGGTCTATACCCACTATGTGTGCACATCTCTTCATGCAAGGTTAGCCGCATTTTTGGCAGAACGAAGTGGAGCCACAGCTTTACCCATTCTATGGGTAAAGCTGCTGAAATCTTGAACACTCCCCCTAGACTACGCAGATATCATAAAAGGGCCCTATAGGTTACTGCAGTTTTCATACACATAAACTACAGGGTTTTAGTAAGCACACTTATTACTCTATACCACAAAAACATTTTTTATTAAAAGTCAAGAAGTTTGGGTCCAATGAATGGCTTGAAATAATACTAAAGAAATGCTCAAATTGCTTCTGGTGAAAAGAGTGTAACATAGTTCATGTGGAGTCCTATTCCAGTGCATAATCATGCACTTTATATGCACTGTCCACAACCTATTCATTGTATTTACAGTTGTTAAGTGATGTTGTTATAAGTATAAGAATGACCTCAAATGCATTGTAGTCCCAGAAAATGCATTAGTGCTACCTGGGGAAAGGACCAGTGCTAAAGATCAGCTATTAGTAGCTAAGGCTATTTTGTCATATATAAAAATATTATGTGAAATAATATTACATTAGTGATATGCTTTAGTATATAGTGTAAATGTGTGTGTGTATACAATTAAACAGAAAATGAAGCATTAAAGCGGACCTACCACCAGGAATCTATGTTTTCATAAATGGCACTAGAAGTGCCAATAATAGGGAGGAATGCAGTGAAAACCCCCAAAAACTTACCTGTAATGAGCAATTTAGGAATATAATCCGGCATTTCTCTTCATTTCCTGGTTCATGGTGTCAGCAGAAGCCGGCAGCACGTCACAACAACACGTGATTTTTCAGTGAGCTGCTTTGCCATAGAAGATCACTGAACGCCCCCAGTGGCCACCCGCGATATTGCACCACCATGTGTTGGATTTACACTGAAAAATCACGTGTTGTTGTGACGTGGTGCCGGGTTTTGCTGAGCCCATTAACCAGGAAATGAACAGGAATGCCGGATTATATTACTAAATTGCTCATTACAGGTACGTTTTTTTTTTTTTCACTGCATTCCTCCCTATTATTGGCACTTCTAGTGCCATTCATGAAAACATAGATTCCTGGTGGTAGGTCCACTTTAACATTTCACTGTATTCTAACCCAAGGGAAAAAAAAAACGTAAGTCTCTAGTTTTCTTTCTGTCTTTTATCTTCCCACGCTTAGTGAAACTGTTAGCTAAATCACAATAACTGCTGGAATCCCCATTCTATAAATTGTATTCGATGTATACCAGAGAAAATATAGGCCAACATGTTCTCAAAAAAAAAAAATCAAAATTTGCCTTGTCTCTGCGTTCACCTGACAGCAGACATTTGAGCAAGTGGGGAAAAGAAACAGAACAGAATGTAATTATGAATCTAGATAGTTTGTATGTTATCCCTGATTACCCTGCATAGGTTGTATTTTATCCATGGTTACGTTTCAGGGGTAAATTATTGTTTTGGTCTAGAGAACGTGTCAAACACACAACCCATCTCGCCATTTTAGGATGCACACAGTGAGTGGATGACTGGTGATGGCGAGAGGGACAGTCAGTGAAAAATGCCCTTGCTGTGGCCTATCTGCCCAAGCTGGCAGTAGTAACAATACTACTGGTGTAGTTTGAACTCCCTGGATACCTGGATATTTCTGGTACATTTCCTCTGAACATTAGCATTCTCCCTTCAGGATCTCCTTGGAACCTCATCTGGAAGTTTTGCCTTGTACTTTGTTACCCAGGCTCTGCTTTGCTATGATTGCTGATACCAATACTGACCCTTGGACTGTCTTGACTTTACTGTTTGCTGCCTACCCTGACCTTTTGCCCGCTTTTTCACTTTATAATACTATTATTATCAGCTTTTATTTATATAGCACCAACATATTCTGCAGCACTGTACATTAAAGTTGAGATGCAACACATGATAACACACAGGTACGGGTTATGACCAGGAGGCACTGAGGACCCTGCCCAATGGCGCTTACAATTGAATAATTATATTGAGTGTAAGCGTAGCTGAGGGCTGCAACCTAGGTCTCCTGCAGCAAAAGCAATCACTCCTTGCGGGGTCCTCTGGAGAAATCCTTAGGCTATGTTTCCACTATACGTTGGGACCCCTCCGCTAAGCATATTGCTTGGCAGGGATCCCAATGGAGCACATAGACTTACCTGCTAGATGGATGCTGTGTCTTCACTGCACCGAGCTGTTCCGCCGAACAAAGTGGAGTATGTTGAGCATCTGCATCAACGAATGTCTAAACACAGCATCCGCCAAGCAGGCAAAGTCTATGTGCTACGTCGGGATCCCCGCCAAGCAATACGCTTAGTGGAGGGGGTCCCGACATATAGTGGAAACAGCCCTTAGACTCCACGTTTTGGTCTGAATTTGCCTGGTGACATGGTGGGTCCGCTGCTGTTAAACTGTTACATGAGTACACTAGGGTTGAGTGAGATCTAGGGTGAGGAAGGATCTTTACTTTACTACTCATTTATAACATTTAGGATATAGTAGATCCTACTAAGACAACTACACCTTATGAATAATTTTCGTCCCACAGCTTAACATATTGTATAATGTTTTATGTCCTCCCCGATTGAGTTTGACACCTATGGTTTAGTGTGTTTAGGGAAAATTTTAGGAAAAGCTCCAGAATGAAAAAGTAAACACTACAATTTTTTATTTGAAGCCATACATAGCACTTACACTACTCTGAAAACTGATACATACTGAATAAATGGATTTAAAAATAGTTCCCTCCTAAACAAAAATAAGATTGTGGAAGTTTATCAATGCCAAAAGTGGGTTCTGCAAAACATCAGATTTAATAAACCACTGACAAATGTTGGAGGCACTTCAGAATCCATATCTAGTGGTGAGAAATCAATTTCGTAAGCACATTTTAATGTCTGCAGAGAAAAGACTTCGGGGTATATTTATACAGGAGCTAATAGCTGGTAATCTTTTCATTCACAGCTTCTCCTGCCAAACATCCATCAGAAAGTTCTCTCTTGATTTTTGCCAACACGATCACTTTCAGTGCCTGACCAGGCTTTTATTTTCTTCTCTGAAAAAACTTCAAGACGAAGTAACCGTCCATCTTTACCATTAACAATTACCAATTACTTTATATCATTAGCTTTTTGGAGGATCATTGCTTTTAATAATGCTTAACTACTGAAGACCTGCTGTGCTGTATATTGCTTGTTCGTTGCTACACAATAAAAGTCCTGTGAATGGGGGTTTAAATTTAAGGTTTTCATTTCTATACACTGCACCCAGAACTACCACATAATATAACTCTTCAGTAGTGAAGGCCAGTGGAGGTCGCAAAATATAGGCATGAAAGTGGAATGTTATTTATTCCCTTGAGTTCCTGTACAACAATATTGAGTCACTCTTCCAGTCAATATTGAACAGATAAATGCAATGATCTTTTTATCTATATCTCACTGAAATAAATGCATGTGTTATACTGTACACATGCACTTCATTGAATTAGAGTCAGGGCTTTTTTTCTGGAACGGAGTTCCGCCACCTATTTTAAGTCTGGCCCCAAAAAAAGGACACTGGCTGCAGTGCGTCGTGGGTGGCCCGCCAGGGGGCCCCCGTGTGTGTTGTTTAGTGGGGGGAGTGTTGGCCATTCAGCACGGGTTATGGGCGCGCCACGGGCGGGTGATTTTGTGCCTCCCCTCTTCCCTTTCCTCACAATGTGCAGCGAGAGAGGGGCGGCACATTGCCATTGTTTATGGGCGGTGGCCTTATGACTGGGCGTCTCCTCCCCCGTCCATGCTGGAGAGAACTTTCTCTTCAGCGTGGACTGGGGAGTGGAGTTCTAGCCGACCTGAGGGAGGTGAGGCGGCGCGCCCGTACAGGGGTGCGGGGGCGTCCGTGCCTGCCTGCGCTGGTGGGCGACATGCCCCCATTCCCCCAATGGGTAGCTATTTATGTAGCGGACACCCAGTTTTAGGGGTGGGTAGGGGTGTGGCCAGGGGAGGGGGGGTGAGTTCCACCACCTATTCTCTGAGAAAAAAAAGTTATCGGCAAATGCATATACAGAATATAATTTTTTTCTGGATCACCACTGCAACATGTAGTTGTAGTAATATTTGCCACTAATGAACTATTGAAAACCCAATAGAGGTACAGCTTTTATCGATATAGTCCAAGTCTCTATCGCAATATCCACATAAAGTCTTCTAAAACGATTCTCTCCCAAGCCTTTCCACCTCAAGAACTTAAATGATGTTGTGATAGCGCTATTTCACCTGGTACCTTACAAGACATTTTAGTAACACACTGCCTCAAGGTCAACTAAATTTACTGATTTACTGACCGGGTTATACTTTGTTTCATGACCAACACACCTCTCAGGCCTTTAGGCGCCAAATGTGCTTAAAGCGGACCTACCACCTTATTGGGCACTTTACACTATCAGCAGCAGTACTGCTGATAATTAGGCAATCATTGCTCAAAATTTAAAAAAAAATGTTCCTTACAGCAGGAGTCCCTCCCACTGTGTGACATACCTGCCGAGCCAAGCTTTTAAACAATCAGGGGACAGGGACAGCTGGGAAGAAGAAAGTAGTCTCGTGTGACTTGGAATGCAGCTTCACATCTGCAGAATCTAATGTGATGTAATCGAAGCTCCATCTAGTGGCCTTTTTATAGAATTACAGCCCCATAGTGAGAATGAAGTATGGGCGGAACTGTTTCTATTAATATATATGATTTCCCGGGAAATGAGGAAGTGAGGAAGGCGAGTACGTTGTTTTTTTTATTCTGTAGCAGTTTTCACAGATGTATACTGCTGACAGGTGAGTATTATGTCAATGTAATGTATGTGGGTTTTTTTATTTTGAGTATAGAGCCGCCATTACCTCTGACAGCAAGAGTACAGCAATGTTAAGACATGTTTTGTTATTTATTTATTTATTTTTGCTGCTATCTATGTTTTTCCATTCAACTCCCTACCCTTCCCTGATTCTTCATCATTCTTTTCCCTTCCCATTCCTTCCTGGGTGCTTGAAAATAACATTATGCGCCTATTATTTACTTGATTTTCTACTGCTCCTCTACTGCTGATCTTTTTCATTGCTGCAGGTTATGGACTGCCCATAAACATTGGGATCATCATTGCGGATTGCGTGGTACACCATTCTGTACTTATGTCTTTACCTGGCACAATGCTCAAAGTGATACAATTCACTACACATTTAACTGTATCTTTGCTATTGAAAAATGTTATGTAAAAAAACGCTCGGTAAAATATTATTATAAAATAAACTATTATCTCCATAGAATACCAATGCTGCTGTATACGTGTGACTACAATAGCCATCCTAAATAAGATATCTCACTGACTTCAAGGAGTGCCTGCGTCTTATGGTCCAAATGTGTGACCACCCGCGGCCATTCGGCCACCGGTGATCGCAACTTGGTTCCTTGCCAGCTCTCCCAGCAGATTTTCCATCATGCATACAGCCGATCACCCATCTGAACTGTATTGGCTATATTTGCAGAGCCCCGCAGATATAGCCAATGCAGAGTGTGTGTGAGGGAAGCTGCACGCTGGCAGTTTTCTCACACACACAGTAGCAGAGAGGGAGACCAGAGTGCAGATTCTCATGCCAGCCCTCCCTCCCTTCTCCATGTATGTAGAGGAGATGCCAAAATGTGCTCTCTAGTGACACCATTTTTGTGGCTGAAATTGGGTACTGCATGGAATTTTTCCCCTAATTCATTTAAACATGAAATATAATTTTTTCTGATTTCTTGCTCTAAAAACTGGGTGCGTCTTGCAGTCCGAAAAATACGGTAAACTGGAAATTAATTCTAGTACCAGAATACAATTGGTTATAAATAGCATAAGTTATTGACCCCCCTACCGTTTCGCGCTGTCCCGGTGTCCCTGATGTGACAAGCAGGCTTCTGGAGAGCGGCTCACCCCCCCCCCCTCCCCCAAAGTGATGACGTCACAGCAGGGGGGCGCGGGACATTCAAATGTTAATTGGGTTAACTTCAAAGAGCACATCTGAAAAATCACCCCAGTGTCATTTCCAGATGTGCTCTTTGAAGTTAACCCCTTCAGAGGGTGCCAAAGGGCATTGTATTGGATACAGTGATAACTGTATCCAATACAATTCAATGTAAAACAAAACACATTTTCAATTGTAATAAAAATTTTATTATAAACAAAAAATTAACATAAATACATATTGTTTTGAAATCATTCATACCAAATAAGTATTTAAGAGATTTTATCATTCAGATGATACCTTTTATTCATTTTTATGTATTTGTTTTACCATAATTGTGTGTTTCAAACATAATTATATTCAGGATGTCTACTAGACCCTTATACGGACATATTTTGGGAAGTTACAGGCCTACAACATTAAAATGTACCATTGAAGTCTATAGTGCACTTTTGGTACAGAAATCTGGACCTCAGCAGTGCGCTAGGGAGGTTAATACTACTAAATGTAAAAGTATGTGTACTACCAGGCATAAAGTCATTTTAGAGATGGATTTTTGTGGTATTCTATATCTTTCTATATGGCAAGAGGAACAAAGATGAATTCACTGACATTTCAAATCCTTATCTACATCTGTAGACATTCAATTATTTCATGCAACTGTACTTGCTCATACTTTATTAAAAAAAATATAGATTTTTATAAAAATGTAAAATCTCTTTAAAAATGATTCATCTAGGCATAATTTAATCAGCTTGTGCAATTGAAAAAATGTCAGTCAATTAATGATACTACCACATAGTGTGATTGATTCAAAACTGATTGATTCCTTCCCTAAGCCCTGTGCACATGTTCCATAGTACCATCAGATACAAATCCATCTACTGTATATTTCATGCTAAAAGACACACCAGATCATAAGACGCACATGCTATCACATGCTATCTATGCTATCTAAATAACCTCAACTCACCCAGCTGGTTGGTTGGTTCAGAGAATGGGTACTGCTAGTGCTTATACATAAAATCTCCCTTTTGGCAGTGGTCTTTTGGCTTGACTGGAGGAAATGAAACACATTCTGACTGGAGATTGGAAGGCAGAGCTATTGTCCCAGGATGTTTGGGACTAAGAAATTATATATTTTTTTAACATATTCGGACCATAAAGGTATCCATACACGGTTTGATTTTCAGTTCGATTGATGAACTTTGCACGTTTGCGATCAAACAGAAAATCGAACAAAAAAACCCTTCCTTCAAGGATCAATGCTGCTCGAAAAAGGTTGAACGAACTGGGAACGGACATGTCCATAAATCCTGGTTGATAATGGAGGCAAAGCCAAGATCAGTACACAGGATGGCTCACTGTGTAGAGCCGTCCGTGTTCGGCTCCCCCCTCTTGCCTGTGTTTCTGCCAGATGAGAAACAAGCAGGTCTCCAACAAGGGGGCAGAGAGCCAAAACCTGTATCGCTCTGCACAGGCAGCAGCTACTCAATAGGAACCCTAGTCCAGGAGTACACAGGAACAGGGTCCCCACTGAATGGATCGATTGAATGGAAATTGACGTGCACCACTTTGCACATTGATTCCGTTTGATCAACAATCACATGGATGTATGGCACCCTAAGACGCACAGACATGTTCCCATTGATTTTAAAGGAAAAAAATCTTATCTCGTAGTCCACATAATATGGTAAATACCTTGAAATCCCATCAGATACGATTGACTGAAATTTACCAACATGTCTGATCAGTGCTCCATCCATTTTATATTCTATTTCCAGGACTTTAGATAGATAAAAAGTAACCAATTTTCAAACAATAGACTTTAGCCAGTGGTAGGCAACTGGGTTGATGTGGAGGGGCACAAGTGCCTCTTAACATTTTGAATCTATACTGATTTGTATAAGCAATTTATAAATAAAAATGGATAAAAGCATGCATAGATAGAAGACAATATTTTTCATTTATAAATAACTTGCATTAACAGTTTGGTTTCAGGGGCCGCAAGTAAAGGACTGAGGGAGGCCGCTGAAGAACACCCGAAGGGCTGCAGATTCGGCACCTGGGACTTAAAGTATAAATTTTTTACACTTATTGCACAGAAAATTTAACCATGTATGACCACCTTAATAGAGCATGTTGATCCTATGTCAGATAATACCTAATCTATACTGGTTCATCAGGTGAAAATAAAGGAAAAATAATGACCCTGATCTGCTTTGACTGGTCATCTGTAATAACATTGCTTTTAGGTAAAAATAAAATTTCATACCATTGCATTACAAAATTTTATGATTTATAAGATTGAATCCCACCAAAATTCCCAGAGTTAGGAAATTACGAACAGGAAATTAAGATACAGTACTTTTTCATATGCAACGCTAAATAAATTACAATACAACAGTACATTTTATGCATTCAACAATCATAAGAGCAGTTTAGAAACTATAGTAAAAACAAAAAGTCTCAAATTCAATATAAAACATAAAGCATGGTAACCTTTCTCTGTAACTATAGAGTACAACTCATGAACAATATACTTTATAGATATCAATAGTGATGGCGCGAACCCGGAATTTGATGTTCGCGAACGCGAACCTCCGCAAATGTCC
>CM070034.1:151836331-151848849 GCA_036250615.1 Ptychadena robeensis
CAACTTTTGAGAAGATTTTCCTGGGTTCAAAAGTAGTCTTATACACCAGAATATACAGTACATATAAATGTATTAATGGGTTCCAATGCTGAATGGCAGTTCTGTAAGGCTAGGGCTGCACAAATCGTTAAATACCTCAGTTGAACGCAGGGATTTTTTTACGGAGGGTACAAGCGGACCATTGACGGCAATGGGGCTTTGACAGGGTAGCCCATTAGAGCTCCCAAACCGTCGGTCCCCGCCACCGCCATCAGCGGATACCAGCGCATAGTGAAACCATAGTCTTACTGTGCTACCCACACTTTCTCTGCAGCAATGTATTGAACATATGATCTGTTTACTATTAATTACTAAAAGTGTCTACATTAAGTTTTTTTTATGTTTTAATATTATATTCAGTCCTCTGGGTGGTCGTATATTATCATTTGCCTTTTAATGACTGTGGCAGGTAATGAAATTTACACATTATTATGTAGGTTATCCCTCTAAAGGACACTCTAAGATACACTATACTGCCTAAATACTGAAATTCCTCCTAGAGAGCATTTGGTGGGTCAGAAACCAATGTTGGAGAAGAAAGCCTGGCTTGTAGTCTTCATTTTAATTCAGTTCCTCCACACAAGTATTGCTCAT
Source organism: Ptychadena robeensis (assembly GCA_036250615.1). Lineage (NCBI taxonomy): Eukaryota > Metazoa > Chordata > Amphibia > Anura > Ptychadenidae > Ptychadena > Ptychadena robeensis. Next base: position 151,836,965 of record CM070034.1, read on the forward strand.
CTGTGTCTTTATAAGCTAGCCATACACGTGTCGGATTCCATGTCCAATCGATTCATCATCCGATCGATTCCGGCGATTCTGCCGGGAATCGCAGGTGTGATCAATCGGCCAATTAAGAGTATCCATCGCAGCATACCACCTTGTCCAACGGATTCCGGGAAGGATCCGTGTCCGATTGTCCACCTCACAAATGGCAACTCCCCCTGATCCGGACAGAATCGCATGAGAAAGACCAACATGTTGGTTCTCCGTCGGATCCGATTCTGAGCCCCTGATCAATCGGACGCGAACGATCGGACCAGGTGGGCTGCGTGCGATTCCGGCACGATCGTTTCGCATGCACGCGCCCGGAATCGATCGAGCCGGAATCCGGTGCGAATCCGACACGTGTATGGGGGCCTTTAGACTTTGGACTGTGCAAAAGTGAGCAGATGTGTTGGAAGAGGAAGGTACCACACCACTGTTTAGCATAGAAAAATACAGAGTTCCTTTAACTGGGACCATTATAAAACCATTATATCATTACACCATTATACCCCCTCCACCAAATTTTACACTTGGCACAATGATGCCAGGCAAGTACCATTCTCCTGGAATATAGGAAAGGACTCACTGAACAGCTATCATCCTACTGAGCTACCACGCTGAACTAACTGAGGTCTTGAGAGACACCTATTCTTTCAATGAAAAGCCTGCATAACAAGGTTATTGATTTTATACACCTCTTCACATGGAAGTAATTGGAACTCCTGAATTCAAAACCATTTATCAACAGAATGTATACACATATCAAACAGAGCATTCCTATCCTTCCCCTCGTTAATAAAAAAAATCACTATGTTGTAATATAATCATTCTCAACATATTTTTTAATCATATTCTTTTTTTTCCACATATCACATTTTTGAAAGACTTCAACTTAGGTTGCATAAATGAAGTTCAATGTTACCGTATCATTTGGACTATAAGACACAATTTTTATCATTAAAATCAATGGGAAAGTGTCCCTGCGTCTTTTGGTCAAAATATGTAAAAACCTTTTTTTTTTGTCCCAACCATCCTGGAAGTACTAGCTCTGCATCCCAGGTGGCAGAAATGTGTTCCATTCCCTCCAGTCAAGCCAAAAAGCCACTGCCAAGAAGTGATCTTAGTTAGAGTTGTGTATTTACATTAACATTCTGCATTGCTATAAATACATTTTGTGACAAAGGCTCATAACACCTCCCTTATGTAAATAGCTGCTCATGAGTAAGTTGTACATTGCCAGATTGTAAAATGTGACTCTTCATAAGTTAGTCAGAGAATGGGTACTGCTAGTGTATAGACACATGCCAAAGTTTAAGCCCTGCAGCCAAGACCTCCCTCCTGGCACTGGTCTTTTGGCTGGAGGAATACAGAGTAAATACTGCACGGTCCAGTCCTGCCCACTTTGCTGGAACACACTGTACATTCAATTGATATCTGAATGTCTATGTTCCCCTAATTTTCTCTACAAAACTTTGGGTGCATCTTATATTCCTGTGTGTCTTATAGTCCGAAAAATAAAATTGCCATGATCCTTGTGCCTTTGTGTGTGTATTTAATGTGTTGTACTATGCAAAATGTATAAAAAATCTATTTTGATCCTATTTTATGCAAAGTCAGCTAGTCAAAATTACCAATCTTTATCTCTATTCGGTAAACATTTACAATCTGAAGTTTGATGCTTACGATACAGAAAAGGTAAACAATTGGTGTGTTATTTGGTATTTGATGTTTCATCACCCCTGACAATGTAGCTTACCCACAAAAAAAAACCTTTACAACTATTTCAAACCAAACAGCAAAGTGATAAAAAGAAGAACAAAAATTTGTTTGATTTAGTCATGAGCAGCGTATGCCAAATCCCTTTGCATAACATCACCCTAGGCCTAGGCATGTAAACAAGTGTAAACTTAAGGTTTTTTCGGAAGAGGAAAAGAATAACGTTTCTACTGCTGTTAGCAAAGGCAGAAAAAAAGTTAATGAGTCCCCTGGAGATAAACTTTTACTTGTATGATTTGCCACAGAAAAGAAAAATCAATAATGGGTCATGGCATTCAATAATTCAATTCTATGAACCTTGTCTTGTCAGGGCGCTTTACAGAAATCTGCAACATGCCAAGGTCTTGTCTAGGATATTATCAAGGACAAGGATAAATCAGATGGTTTTATAGCTTGTGTCAACTAAGACAAGTTGTATTTCATTGCACATTTACCACCTTAGTACACAAGATGCCAACAGTCCTAGACTAACACAAGGTTATCCACAAGAACTACTAGGTTAAGCAAAAACAAATCATGCCCTGCTCTTAAATCATATGAGATTCCACATTTATCTGCCAGGCCTTCAGATGTTAATGAAGTGCAATATCATGTTTGGCCACTGGGAGCGCCATATAATGTGTACATTTTGTGTAGTTTTCAATACGCAGCATGATAACCAATTTTGCTAGCTGTAGGGTTTCCCTATGGCCACAGTTCTGTTTTATCACTGAAAAGAAGAGAAGGGGCGATGAAGGGGAATTTGAGATTTACTTTTTACAGATTCGTTTTTCTTTTGAGGGGGGGGGGGGGTTGACATGTGGTGCAATCTGCCCTATAATTGGCACTTCTGTTGAGGATCACAAGTACCAAAGCAGGTGTCCTCCCCTACCTGCTCAATGTCAGCATATGAACCAATTGCTTCTTTCTCTAACACTTCAGCCCTGCAATGTGGAGTCTGTATGATGCTCATAAAAGGTCAAATTCATTCTAAACTGCCAAATATGAATTTAAAAAGGTATAATTGATTACAAATTACACGGTCGTTACCTGGGCTGCTCTCAGTCTGCAGCAGGAAATGCTTGTCAAAATTGTGCAGGCATTTTTTAAAAATGATCCCATTACAAGTTTATTGGGCTGAAACCCGTAAACCAACCAGTGGATGCCTAATGTTGCGTCTGCCAGTCAGTTGCGTTTGACGCTCTTTTACTGGGCGCCCGAGTAAATGAGCCCTTAGTTTGCATCCTTTTTAATCTAATCTTCCTAAAGTTCACATCCAAGTTAATTCTGTAGTAATATGTATTATCTGAACTCCTGTTATGCTGAACAGTGGTGATTCCTAATCCTCCATAAAAAAACAAAGATTATGCAAATAGTGTTTAGTTATTGTATATGCTCATCTGACCTGACAGTCCAATCATTTATAGATTATGTTTGTTTGTGTGTTTAGATACGCTGCATCCTGCAACAGAAAAGGGTGCAGCAGCAATGGACTCATTTACAAACCTGCCATATGGATGCAAGGAGCTACTGAATCTTCCAATTCTCCTGGAACTGCTATAGTACAAAACAAACTGCTATATACAAAAATAAATGCAGCTTTGGCTCTCATACAATGTACAATTAATTTGCTGTATTTCAAAATGTGTTGAAATACAGCAAACGATACTTACAAACGATATAAAAATAATTGAGAGCTATGGAGTTGAGAAACTTCAAACAATAAATAGTATGAATATTGTCATAAACAGATACAATAGGTAAATGGGCTAAAAATAGGCTAATTGAATTCAATACGGCAAAATATATGTTGTGAAGAGTCATACCCCCATCAGTAAATCAGTATTTGATCATTATTCTATGCTTGTAGGAACGGGGGAAGATCAATTATATACTCATTCTATTATTCACTAACACTTGTAAGGTTGTCTTCACAAGTATGAATAGGAGAGGACAATAGGTGGGAAATGTGTGCTGGAGTATGGGAGCTTCCCTGCACTTCTTTGTAATGTAACTGACTACTAATGTATAGGTGATTGTAATTGGGGTTTTTCAAAATAGGAGAGTAAGTCACTGGTTTGGCCACACTGACAATCATCAACCATGGTCCCCAACCCTCAGACATATAAAAAAAGAAAATACTTTTTCCCAATTTAAGAGTTGACTTAATGATTCAAAAAACATCATTATATATGTGTGTGTATTACATTTCACCAAATACTTCCACAATCGCCAAGATGTTGTTTTGGAAAGAACTTGTCCTTGGATTTTTTTTTAAAGAGCTCTTTATTTCCCTTGTCATATTTACCCATCAATATTCCCTTATGATTACTGTCACTTAAAAAGAAGTTGGAGAAAATCCAAAATTTTGCAATTGTCTCTAGAGCAGTGGTTCCCAAACTTTCCTTGCGGGGCCCCTCTTTTTTATTTAGGAATAATATCAAGCCCCCCTCCCTATTAAAAACACAGGTTAAGAATGAGGGCCAGTGCCCCCCTGGAATAACTTTACGCCCCCCCAGGTTGGGAGATTAGGTTAAACCTTCCAATGCACACAACTACTCTGTGACAAATACCTAAAACAGGAATTCCTTTACTTTTGGTAAGATTGATTTTAAAATATACCCTATTGTGATCACAATGGAGAAAAATGTAAGGATGTAATCTCCACAATGGAACTTCCATCTGTGTCTCTGTATTGCATGTAAGATTGACATATCCATTCCTGGTTCGATCAACCCCACACGAAGAAGGGCATACACAGCTGAATTTTGTAATAGATTTGAGCACAATTGAGCACCGTGAATGCGCACGTTGCTCGTTTGTGCTCCAATCTTTTACAAAATCGATCTGCGTATTGGCCCCTTTACTCATCTACCTGTATTAGAAAAATTATTTCTGGCTATATATACACTTCAGGTTGATGAATCAATCATTTCTTTTTCCTCTGTTGCCATGAAGACCAATCTCTGGTAAAAGAAGAGAGCTCTTGGTCTCAATCCCCCTCCCCTGACATTCAATTGTGTTTAATTAGGTAAATCATATGAAGTCATGGCCGGTACAAAAACCCCTCTAATGCAGAAAACTAATTGCAACAGAACCTGAAGTCAAACTATCAGTTTTGTATTACCTATCCCTTTTAAAAATGCAATATCTCTTCTAGCTTTCACTGTGATTCCCACTAGCGTATGAGCTGTTCAAATTAATCCATTGGAAAATCCAGGTTTTTAATTATAAATGATGTGCTTAACATGAAACAAATGTGGCTCTTAGAAATAAGGAGGTTAAATTTTGATTAGATTTTAAATTAATTAAATAGTTCAAAGTCACAAGTAGCAACAAATTTTTATTAAACTTCATCTTAATTAAAAGTATTCGGGTGGTGATGTATGCCCCTGATGCCAACAACCTCTTTTACTACATTAATGCTCAGTTTCCAGCAGTTCTCATTGCCTTGGAGATTACATACAGTATAAGTTGAGAAACTCTTTGCAGACCAGTTACTGGGAAGGTTACAAAACAGAAAGCAACAACATGGTGTTTATTGGAATTTTGTAAACCCTGTCCCTTATACAAGATTTTATTTATATATGACTATATGTTACTTTAAATTGCACATTTTGACCTACGTATGTACTAAATAAAACTGTACATAAACTGCCAAATGTCACCCTTTCATAGTCATATTGCAACTGTCACACTGTGCTTTCTTCTTGTCAGATTTTACTCTTACATATATCTACTCTGACTTTCATCCCCCAGATCCCCAACACGCTTAGAAGTCCAATCTTTTTGGGGAATTATTAATTTGCATTCCCAATTTCACACCCCTAACTGCAACCTTTCATTGTTATTCATGTTTCCTGCAGTCATCCAAGTGACATAAATTGTATACATGTGACATTGAGCTGCAGTCGGCCAGACAAGGAGCGCCTCCAAGTTGTTAGTACGCATATGAGCTGTGTAACAATAATGCCGGTACGCAGAGCTAGTTTTTGGCCCCTTTTGAGTACCAGAGTACCACTTATGTGCACCCCTGTATATATACACTTCTTTCTTTGCTTGGTACATGTGCAGGCATGTAATATTAAACAGATACCATATGCATATAATTCTGTATGCTGTAGATCCTTACATAATTCCATTTTCACTCCAGGATCCTCGGGATCACACATCGATATAAACAAGATGACTGAAAAGGCAAGATAAAATGCTTACAGTGACAGTTCACGCTCCAATGCATTGCATTATAGTTATTCCGGTTTAATCACCATCATCGTTTAATGAATGTGCCATGAGAGTTTGTCACCCCAAGGCAGTACAATTTTGCTAACGTGTGTTACTGAGATTAGCAGGACTCAGAATTGCTTTCTTCAGAAGACATATTTACTAGGATGTGCTCAATATGACTGTCCCTTTTGTACGCTCACTCAGCTCTATATAGGTCAGTCTCCATTTTACATGATTTTAATGAGTAAATGAAGTCTTAATAGTACAATAGGATGCAGAATACGACAAAATAAGACGATGAAATGCAAAGTAAAATATATTTAAAGCAAACAACATATCTAAAAAAACTATAGTTGAGACATCTTCAATCTTTAGGAATAAGTTATATTAACTGGAGTATTTTTTTCTTTCTCACAGACCTAAGTTACTTCCTTTGCTATAAATCCATCTTGGCAGCAGTTGTGATTAGGAGCAGGGCCTTTTCTCCTCCAATGTGGAGTATGTGGACGCATAGGGCCACATGCATATTCTGCATGGGGTGGGGGGTTGGTGCTGCACCACTATCAACCCCCCACTCAATAACTCGGCCAAACAATAGCAACACCCCCACTCAACAACTGGGACATCAGGGAGGACCGTGCTATAACTTGGTATAGGGCCCCCGAAAGGCTAGAAACGGGCCTAGAAAGGAATAGGGATGTTAAATTACCACCCAACAATCAAAATAACTTCAACCCTTTTTATTTTTGAACAAGCATGTGGGTGGCCACTGTTGGGTTTCCTAAAACTGCCAATCACTGAGGAACCCACCTTATTCCTCTCCACGTGAATAATAACTTAAATAAGCACCCCACATAATAACAGAAAGCTGCAAGATATTTGGCAAATGGAATAAGGGAAATCACAAGACCATATTTTATGAATAGAACCCCAACACACTTGGTCAGTTTACCATAATACAGGTGGTTTCAAACAGTATATAGGCAATATACAAAACAGCACTATAGATCCCAGGGGAACTTTGAAGATAACCAGCTAATACACCTGACTAAACTGCAAAATAGGTCAACTCACAAAAACATGAACTCAATGCATGAGGTGAGGGAGCGTACAAGATCTATTAACTCAAAACAGATTGGTATTACTGTTATGAGTGGATTCCAATAGAGTGATTTTTCCACATCCCTTCTTTCCCTTTTGGGGACCACACTATGACCTCCGGCCCCCCGCCCTGGTTTAAACATGTATTCTCCCTCATAAATTATTAAAAAATGTACTCCTAATAATGCATTTGTATTTTAAACAGCATTATTAATTTATTACAGACATTTTTACCTCCTGCATTGGCTGAAATACGTGGAGAACAATGAAAACTTATATACTGAGTATATCTCAGAGATTAAGTGGGTACATTACCCAGTAACATCGACTTTATAGACTATATACTGTAGTAGGTTTTATTAACAACAAATCTTACACCACCCTGTTTCCCTGAAAATAAGGCACCATTAAATTTTTGCCTCACGCTGAAATATAAAGCATCCCCCTGAAAATAAGGCACCCCCAAAGATACGGTACTGTAACTCTGGACAGGAGGATCAGAGGGGGCAATCACAATGACACAGGAGGATCAGAAGGGGTTACTAAAATGGTTATTCCCCCTCTGAGTCTCCTGTAACATTTTGATTCCCCCCTCTGAACCCCCTGTGTCATTTAAAGTGCCCCCCCCCCCCCTTATACCATAGTGCCGTATTCTTCTTCTTGGAAAAATAAGACATCCCCTGTAAATAAGACGAAGGGCATCTTTGGGAGCAAAAATTGTCTGTCCTCTCCTATTTTCATGCATGATAATATGTATTAGTAACTGGAAAGTAGTTAAGTCAATAAATATTATAAGGTATATAACAGCATCAGTGCCGGACAAGGTTATGGATACCAGTCAATGCACAGGATACCATATCGCCCCCAACAAATGTGTGACTTTAATGCTGCAGCAAAATCAGTCATGTGTGTGAAGCCAAAGATTCTCCTATGGGACAGTTCCCAAGGCCTACGTCCGTAAATAAACTAGAACCGCATTCTGTAGCCTCTTCGCTTTTCCACGTCAGCTTTTTTGCTGTTCACAGACTAAATGTGCTACAAATGGAGAGAGCAGGATAAAAGCATTCAGCTTACATCTATTATCGTGGTGAGAAAACATTACCCACCGCCGTGTGCTGTTGCTGTTATTGTTTACTTTATATGAATACCTCTTTTCTAGGTCAGTACTTTCCTTCCATGGTAAGAGAGTGTACAAGAACTTAATGGACGATAGCTGATTACTAAAATCAGTATGAATCCTTAATGATGCTGGATTAGGAGACGCACATTCCCAAAGCATATCTGCATAGACATTGTTTTTCTTCTTGTTTGGATTAGTTTTTGTTTCGTTTGTACTTTTAAAAGGAAGTGCAGTACAATTTGATCTGTCACTTGCTTTATTGTAGTAATTGCTTAAGTGCTTATCTTAATATTATTTTATGCTGTCTTTTTTTAACTAATTCCTAATTCCTTGTTTTTCCAATAGTGATGAAATTTGGACCCCAAACAGCAATATAATATCCATGAAATATAACTTGGTATGTCCCATGCATATTGCATTTACATGGTGCGATGATAGTCTTTTCATTGTGTCTGTTTGACTTTTTGGTTATGATCCATAAAGATCCATACTTACATTTTTGATATGGGGCACTAACTTATATATGAGGGGTGGGCAACGTGACTTGTGTTGCTTATATATTTACTTTTGTACAGATACACAATACACTTGAAGACCATCTATTTTGTACTTGGCATTTAACTTGGGACTCATCCCCTCCTGAAGAGGCCAACAATTGGCAAAACGCGCTGAGGGAAATCAACATGTGGGGACCAGCTGTAGAGTGTTCCACACCAATGTTTTAGGATTCATGATTTGTTTGTGTGTACATGTTAATTGATGGCTACCTGTGTTATAGCTTGGTCCAGCATCAACAATGTATGGCCATCCTTGATGATTAATTGTATGGAGACTTTGAGCCTTCGCAACCTCTACCTTATCAATAAAGTCCGTAGTCAACTCTGATGTATGTGTCCCTGTTAAGCAGTGAACACACGTATAGATATGGGCCAGGTCGTTGGCCAATTCGAGGGCCTTGCGCAATCATGGCAATCTATCTGGCCCATGTCTAATGCAGCCATCCCTGTTTTCAAGTGGGACCAATCAATCCCGCTCGAAAACAGGGATATCGGACATGACTGTAAAGCATGGTCGATGTCCATTGCTGTGTCTCCAGTTTCTCCGATATCAGGCGCTGCTGCCGGGAACCTCGAACGGCTCCTATATCAAGCCGTGTGTTCCCAGCTTAACACTTTTTTCATCACGTTAAAATCCCCTAGGGCTAGCTACCCCATTAGATTCGGCATTTGCTGAATCAGTTTTCGTTATAATATCCATGAAACCTAAAAATTAAATGTCCAAGGTCATGTTATATCAAACAAGATCTAAAAAGCATGAGGACACATAAAGGGAAGCTTTCAGCCGTGGATGTTCCTAGTCATAATGAAATGAAATTTCATGTCTATCTCCTCTTCCAAAAGATACTCATTTTCCTGCATGATCACTTTTTTCTTATGTTAGAGCATGTACTCCCACACACAGCAGCCTGATAAGGTGGGTGGTTCAGCACATTTGTTAGAGACTTCTTCTCATTTATGCGGGCTTCAAGTATAATGCAGTCTAGCTATCATTTAATGACAGTTGTTTAACCAGAATAATATTCTCTTCGAGTCCGCAGTTTCTAATTTCATCACAATTTGCTTTAACTCAGAGTTCAATTTAACAGATGAGTAGTGAGCTCATTACTGCTTTCTAATGCATAAAACTCCTATTATAACAGCGCTGCGATTATTGCTGATTGTGGAATATAGAGAAGGTTGCAGTTTTGCTTTGTTTTCCTTTTTTTAATGCAGTATATTAGAACAACAAATGATGCGATCAATGGCCCAAATCAAAGCCAGATCACAGAACATCAGAGGTTGAATGACATCACCCATCATTTCCAAGCACAAGCAAGCCAACATTAAAGCTAACATTAGATAGTCAAGTACCAATATGCAACAACAGATCACTGTATATTATCAGATTTTCTTGTAGATATTGTGTCTGGTTATCTTCCAAACTTTGGTTTTAATGTTGGTATTCTTTCCCCAGTGCCAACAGCAAAATCAATAACTAATTTTATTGTACTATTGCAATACTACCTACAATCAGATATATACACAATGTATATAGTATAAGCAGACCCGAATATAAGCCAAGGGACCATATTATAAAAATTTTTGGGGAAAAAGTGAGTGAGATCTTATTGTTTCAACTAGCTGATTTGGAACAATTCAATTTGATTCCTTTTATCCCTCGGCTCCCAAGCCCCACTCCATAGAGCCATGGTTTCCATGCACTGCACTGATGATGGCCAATGAGCCTAAAACAGCTGTATGTAGTTCGGAATAAATGGCTCTGTAGCATAAGGATATATTTCCACTGTACACCAGCGACTCTAGATGTGCATTTGGCTAATGGGGTGTAAAGAAATAATTTGCATGGCTCCACCCACTATCCTGAAACAAGGGTTTTTACCTAAACTTTTGGGATTTGTGATGGATTGGGGCATATACCTACCTTCTGTTATACAGGGAGTGCAGAATTATTAGGCAAATGAGTATTTTGACCACATCATCCTCTATATTGAACAGCAACAATGTTACTCAATGAACCCAAAAAACTCATTAATATCAAAGCTTAATATTTTGAAGTAGTTTTAGTTTGTTTTTAGTTTTAGCTTATTTTAGGGGTGATATCGTGTGCGAGGGTGATATTAATGTGCATTAATATATGGCAACTTAACAAACCACCAAACAATATACCCCATTTCAATTATTTTATTTTACCAGTGAAAACCAATATAACATCGGTAAACATTCACCAAATATAATTTCTGACATCAAAAACAAAACAAAAACCAAATCAGTGACACAATATTAGCCAACGTTCTGCATGCCAAGGGCACTCAAAAGCCTTCCATCAATGGATTCTGTCAGTGTTTGATCTGTTCACATCAACAGGCGTGCAGCAGCAACCACAGCCTCCCAGACAGTCGGAGAGGTGGTTACTGTTTTTCCCTCCTTGTAAATCAAACATTTGATGATGGACCACAGGTTCTTGCAATGGGGTTCAGATCAGGTGGAAACAAGGTTGCCATGTCTTTAGTTTTTCTTATTTTTATACCCTTTATTGCCAGCTACGATTGTGGAGTAATTGGACGCGTGTGATGGAGCATTGTCCTGCATTGAAATCATGTTTTTCTTGAAGGATGCGATATTTTACTGGTACCACTGCTGGAAGAAGGTCTGTCTTCCAGAAATGGCCAGTAGGACTGGGAGTTGAGACTTGACTACATTCCTCAACCATAAAAGGCCCACAAGAATCATTTTGATGATACCAGCCCAACCAGTACTCAACCTTCCACCTTGATGCCGTCTGAGTCGGGACTGGAGCTCTCTTGCCCTTTACCATCCAGCACGTGCCCATCCATCTGGCCCATCAGAATCATTTCTCATATCATCGTCCATAAAACATTAGAAAAAGATCAGTCTGAGTATTTCTGGGCCCAGTCTGACGTTTCAGCCTTGTGTGTCTTTTTGTTCAGTGGTGGCGTACTTCAGCCTTCGGTCTTGAGTATTGCACACCTTGTTGCTTTTGGGCACTCCAGCGTGATGTTGCAGCTCGAATATGGCCAAACTGGGTTTTGGGGGCAAAGTGGAATCTTGGCAGGATCTGCCGCTTGACTTTTATC